>WNGS01107405.1:0-10707 GCA_020271785.1 Procambarus virginalis | reverse complement strand
CTCTGGACCAGGCTTCGTACATGTAATTTAACAACATCCAAAAAAATATCAATGCCTTGCAAAACCTTGCATTGCGTGAGGCATACATGAATCCATGCACCTCTCAAGCATGTAATGATGCCCTCACAACCCTCTGTATCTCCTCTGGAAGATTACCTACGCTCGTTACACTGCAAGTCTCCTCTATGGTGATTGATTTTCCTGGGAATCACCATTGGGACCATCCATCAGTGGGTCCACATATTAAGTAGAGCCTCTTGCAGCTTCTATATCGCTGCTACATCACTTAATGACGAATCGTGTCCACCATGTTCCACCGCTACGTCAGCTCCGGACGTGTCGTGTCCATCACACATGAACCACAAAATATGGAGATACTCGTCGCACGACGGCCAAATATGGCGCTCTGCTATGTCGCCCACACAAGTGTTATTTGGCTGCCACTAATCGGCTCCTCTCAGTCTTGACTTGCGTGTGAGAGGTCACGGGACAGGTGCTAATCAGGTACACCTGCCCACACCATCCTCTTGTAGGATTCACTACCCTGGTTCCTTAGGGCACGACCACCCAACTGGCTACAGGTCCCCCAACCTGTCCTCTTAAAAAAGAACGTCGCTTTTGGCCGTTTAACAGTATGGCCGAATATGGACGTAATTTGAAAATGAAAAAAAAAATGAAAATAAATTTGTTTTTTTCAACAACAGTAAGTTAAGGGTCCTCTGGTAGGTTAGGTGGGCAAGAAATTCTCAAAGTTTCAAAACGTTCTGAAAAACGTTAAAGGAAAGTTTCCTCTTCTAAGCTGGCCGAGTTTGAGGCGGGGTGACTGGAGCACAGGGAGAGGCTGTAGAGGCGCAGGGAGAGGCTGTAGAGGAGCAGGCAGCAGCAGCAGCCTAGCAGGGACCATCACATGGTGGAGTGTTGACAGGTAAGAGTGATGCTGTTGTTGTAAAACCATTACCTGGTATTACCATGTTATTCTTTATTTGTTTGTAATGTTTGTCTGTTAGACGAGCGTATTTGACCTTGTCCTGGTGAGGATTTCTATGCGGAAACAATTGCAGGCCGGACATCATACAGAAAACGAAAAGCGGAACTACAAGGTCACCCTCAGATTAGGAGAGGGGTAAGTCACAGTGACTCGGGGTGTACACTCAGGACAACTGGCCACTTCTGGGCCTAATCCCAATAGTATTACATTGAGCCCCTTCTCTATATTTAAGTCCATTTACCGGGCGAGTCTCCACTGTGTGCCCCGCTGGTGTTAGTAGTCCAGGTGGTGAATGTGAGGGGATGGTTCACCAGCTCACTTACAATAGTGCTCTTATGCCTGTGGGAGGCCAGTACACTTGTTAAGTATACTTGTTAAGTGTGCGGACTTAACTTTGGTAACCAGCAACCGAAACATCTAGTGTTTGGGCTTACGTGAGAGCCCCAGTCATCAGCAGTCCAGAAATGTTACCGTGGCCGTGGTAGCATGTCTGTGGACAGAGATAGAGCCGATAGCATCTCTCATTGTATAGCTAGGGCGAGACTCTAGTTTGCGCGGGAAAACAGTTAGGCCTGGCGTGGGTAGCTGCGGGCCACCCGCTCGCCAGCCACTTGAGGCGTCGCCATGGAAACAGACGCCATCTTAGTAAACATCTTGAGCCGCCATGTTGGTCGGCCATCTTGGAGTTGCCCTAGGGGCTATGCTACACCGTCGCTGATTGGAGGAGAGGGGTAGGCCCCAGTATGCCTTCCTCTCATTGGTTATTCCGAGGAATACGCGGGAATCAACGGTGTGAGCGTCATTCTGGACAGAACCATCACCCTGTCAAGACGCTCCTATGCTCAATTCGGCCAAATTGAGTATATTGCGTCGTGGTGGTTCAACAACTCAGCTGTTTCAACTCCTGCTTCAATCTACTACAGCGGTCGTCACAGAATCCGGCCGTAGTCGTCGCTTGGAGGGGAATGGACATTGTGAACAGCGAGTGAAGAGAAGATCTTATCTGGGATCGTGGGGTAACGTGCATACGAGCAGTAACAGACTCGTAGATCCCATACCAGTGATGATTAGACTTGCTAGTGCTCTGTAGCAGTCGATGGGAACGGGGAAATAAGTGTTAGTGCTTTAAGGCAGATTTCCCATGTTTGTTTAAGACGAAATCATTGTGCGCGTCACCTGTGTACGAACGCTTCACTTACCGGTGGGTCGAGGGTACGAAACAAGCCGTGTTGTGGGAGGGTTCGGTGCGCGCCATTGTACGAACGATACCGCGGAGGTACCAACCAGCCAGCCACCCATAGCGGGGTGCCTGATGTATGGGAATGGTGTGTGTAAGCCGGCAGTATGAATGTAAGTACCTATGTGTGTATTTCTGGTGATTAGTAGTCTCTAAAGCTTGAATTCGAGGTCAAGTGTTCCGTCGCATTGTCACGCAGCACCTGTAGGTGAAGTGAAGTGTGGGCGAGGAGATAATCACCCTGGTTGTCATCTCGTCAGTCCTGAGGGACGTGCGTCTTGTGAGCACAGACGTATACAGAGTGTGTGTGTGTGTGGGTACACACGGGAACAGAGTATATACATAGATTAGCCAAGGACTGAGAGGATGTCCATGTAATAATTATATTATTCCATTGTGGTAATTATTCATTCTTGATCGTCCGTGGGACGGAGTGATATCATTTCATGTGTAGTCTTGCAGGTGTGGAATTTCAACACTGAGCGCTCAGGTATGTGGTAACGTCAGTGATTCCTGGCATGATTATTGTGGAGTGGCCCACAGTGTGGTTAATTAATTAATTTGTATTGTTCCCAGGGGCCGTGAGAAGTGTGATTATATATACATATTGTGGTTGCAGTATTAACGTAATTTTGGTAGAATTTGGTGAGTGACGAGGCTGTCGGGAGTGACAGCCCTCGCTCTGTCGAGTAACGTAAAACTCGGGAGTGTTTATTCGGCATGCGTGATCGATAAATCACTCACCCATGTGATTTAGGAGTGCGAGATCTCCTTAGTGTTCCCAATAACGTTTGATAGCTGTAGGCTACATGTGTCAGCAGTAATTGTATATATATATATATATATCGTAGTGTCACGGTGCCCAGTGTTATTGTGTTATTTACTGTGTGGTTATTGCAAATTTGGGACCTATGTTCTAGGGGTTATTGAGAGCACTGGGGTCATTTGCAACAGTAAATAAGTAAGTGTTGAGCAGTATTCTAATACTTGGAAATTAGAGTACTTGCAGTGTGTGTTGTTGCAAAGGGGTTGTCATTGTTAGTGATTGTTGCTAGAGTTGAGCAATCACCGTGGGTAACTGCAGTTCAGTAAAGTCATTGTGGGGGCAGTGTTCTAGAGGGTTCATGTCCTGTATGTTATTTTACTAGGTTCTGCAGTATTGTCATTGCAACCGGATTGTAACGTAAATCACTGTGATTTGTTAGTGTGATTTGACATTGTCGTGGGTGAACTCGGCTGTAGACGAGTACTTGGATATACATATATTCTCCTGTTTATCTGGTAGGACATCGAAGTCCAGTATTCAGTGAGGTGATTGCGAGGCAATTAATATAACGTAACCGAGGGAACGCCCATTGCTTAAGAGAATTTGTTCTTTTACAATATGAGTAACGTAGAATACGTTTGGGTTAATTTACTTTCCTGCAAGCAGCTACGGTAGTCTCAAGGAGCCTAGCCACCAGCCAGATAAGAATTAGAGTATTGTCTGTCGTAATTAACGGTCAGTGGGCCGGGTAATTGACGTGTTTCAGGAAGTCAAAGTGATTAATCTCGATCCTTGTTGATCGACTCACACGAAGGCTACATTGTTCCATTAACGTAACGTCGTTATTTATGTCCGGAAGTACCGGCACTTGATTGACTCGTGGGAAGAGTAACGTCATTTAGAATAACGTAAACGTGGTGCCTAATTACTGTTATTAGCCACCTGAATTGGTCTGAGTATGGAAGGCTCAGACGGAATTCATACCTTAATGTAAATTGCTGAGCCAGTGTGAAAGGTTGCGTATTTAACTGTTTAATTATTGATCTTGAGGATAGTAATTAATTACTCTAAAGGTAATCACGAGTGATTACCGTTCTCTTAGCACTTTGGACATTGTAAATCAGAGTTTACCATCGCTGAGTGATTAGTAACCGATTAACGTAAATTAACGTAACTAGTAAAGAGATTAATCAGCTGTCTGGTAGTACAGGGATTAATGGGATTTTCTCACTGAATGCTCGACGGGTAGAGTGTTGTGTAATTTCCGCGTTACTAGTGACAGTTGTAAGAGTTATTAAATTAACGTAAATGTTATTGGGTTATTAACGTAAATCAATTGTATTGATTGTTGATCGTCCGTGGGACGAAGTGTTAACGTAAAGATTAATTTGAGGAAGGGTGCTGGAGTTGCCAGTGAACCCATTAGTTATTGATGTCATTGAAAGGCTACTGATTTGATTGCATTGCAACCGCTATTGCAGGTGTAGACTGCACTGAGGCGTAGAACAGTTAGGAGGTTACTGGAGACGTGTTTCAGAACTCACTGTGTCATTTGTTGTAATTGTGATTATAGATCTGTTAGTTCTTGTTTGCTTGTTGATTCCTCTGTGGGCACGCTTATGTTCGAGTTAGTTCATTATGCAGTCCGAGGGGCTGGTGTCTAGCTGTCATTTTTAGTGCCACAGGAAGGATTTCGAGTAACGTCATTGACATTCTCTTGTTTTGCTGTAGTAGTTAGTACTTTATTGAATAAACTAAGTTGTTATGTTAACACTGTCTTTTCGTTACACCCCCACACATTATTATTGTTATGCAAATGTTCTTCACACTCGACTATTGGAGACTTACTTCTGAGCTTTGGATCAAATATACGGCACTACACAACAATAAATTATTGTTGTGAGAGCCCAGGACCTACTCGTTAGATTCGCTTCGGCGAATGGCGAAGGTCGACGACCTAGTGGAGGGGATTTCAATTTCATTGGGGTCTCGGCGTTTGCTCGCGCCTAGTCAATTGTTCGTACAGGGTCCCAAAGTGAGGAATGAGCTGCTTACTACACTGGTGTGTTAGCTAAGCAAGTCCTTCCTCAGGCGACCTAGTTGAATATCACGACAGGAATAATGGTTAAAGAATAAAGAAAATTCTTAGAAATTTTCCGAGCTCAATTCCTTATACCAAATTTCATTCATTCCACTGACTTATGTCAGCCCAAAACTCTCACACTGTCACTATGGTGGTGTGTCCACTCACAGGATGAGTGACGCTGCCCAATACTGTCACTATGGCGGTGTGTCCACTCACAGGATGAGTGGCGCTGCCCAATACTGTCACTATGGCGGTGTGTCCACTCACAGGATGAGTGACGCTGCCCAATACTGTCACTAAGGCGGTGTGCCCACTCACAAGATGAGTGGCGCTGCCCAATACTGTAACTATGGCGGTGTGTCCACTCACAGGATGAGTGGCGCTGCCCAATACTGTCACTATGGTGGTGTGTCCACTCACAGGATGAGTGACGCTGCCCAATACTGTCACTATGGCGGTGTGTCCACTCACAAGATGAGTGGCGCTGCCCAATACTGTCACTATGGCGGTGTGTCCACTCACTGGATGAGTGGCGCTGCCCAGTACTGTCACTATGGCGGTGTGTCCACTCACAGGATGAGTGGCGCTGCCCAATACTGTCATTATGGTGGTGTGTCCACTCACAGGATGAGTGACGCTGCCCAATACTGTCACTATGGCGGGGTGTCCACTCACAGGATGAGTGGCGCTGCCCAATACTGTCACTATGGCGGTGTGTGCAATCACAGGATGAGTGGCGCTGCCCAATACTGTCACTATGGAGGTGTATCCAATCACAGGATGAGTGGCGCTGCCCAATACTGTCACTATGGCGGTGTGTCCTCTCACAGGATGAGTGGCGCTGCCCAATACTGTCACTATGGCGGTGTGTCCACTCACAGGATGAGTGGCGCTGCCCAATACTGTCACTATGGCGGTGTGTCCACTCACAGGATGAGTTTGATGCCCAATACTGTCACTACGGCGGTGTGTCCACTCACAGGATGAGTGGCGCTGCCCAATACTGTCACTATGGCGGTGTGTCCACTCACAGGATGAGTGGCGCTGCCCAATACTGTCACAATGGCGGTGTGTCCACTCACAGGATGAGTGGCGCTGCCCAATACTGTCACAATGGCGGTGTGTCCACTCACAGGATGAGTGGCGCTGCTCAATACTGTCAATATGGAGGTGTGTCCACTCACAGGATGAGTGGCGCTGCCCAATACTGTCACAATGGCGGTGTGTCCACTCACAGGATGAGTGGCGCTGCCCAATACTGTCACTATGGCGGTGTGTCCACTCACAGGATGAGTGGCGCTGCCCAATACTGTCACTATGGCGGTGTGTCCACTCACAGGATGAGTGGCGCTGCCCAATTCTGTCACAATGGCGGTGTGTCCACTCACAGGATGAGTGGCGCTGCCCAATACTGTCACTATGGCGGTGTGTCCACTCACAGGATGAGTGGCGCTGCCCAATACTGTCACTATAGCGGGGTGTCCACTCACAGGATGAGTGGCGCTGCCCAATACTGTCACTATAGCGGTGTGTCCACTCACTGGATGAGTGGCGCTGCCCAATACTGTCACTATAACGGTGTGTCCACTCACAGGATGAGTGGCGCTGCCCAATACTGTCACTATAGCGGTGTGTCCACTCACAGGATGAGTGGCGCTGCCCAATACTGTCACAATGGCGGTGTGTCCACTCACAAGATGAGTGGCGCTGCTCAATACTGTCAATATGGCGGTGTGTCCACTCACAGGATGAGTGACGCTGCCCAATACTGTCACTATGGCGGTGTGTCCACTCACAGGATGAGTGGTGCTGCCCAATACTGTCACTATGGCGGTGTGTCCACTCACAGGATGAGTGACGCTGCCCATACTGTCACAATGGCGGTGTGTCCACTCACAGGATGAGTGGCGCTGCCCCATAAACTCGCCCCTGGGGGTAAAATTTAAAAAATTAAATTTAAAAATATTGACAACTCATTGACTTCCTGTTCAAGTAGAGGCCACTAAGGAGATAATGGCTTTGAGGTAAAGTAAAATCGTAATGCATACACTTTAGGTAGTTATTTAGCCATATAGAGCTGCGGTGCACTCCATCTGGGCTACGGGGCCTGACGGCTGAGTGGACAGCGCTCAGGATTCGTAGTCCTAAGATTCCTGGTTCGATTCCCGGCGAAGGCGAAAACAAATGGGCAGAGTTTCTTTCACCCATTATGCTCATGTTAATCTAGCTGTAAATAGGTACCTAGTAGTTGGACAGCTGCTACGGGCTGCTTCCTGGGGGTGTGTAACAAAAAGAGGCCTTGTCGAGGACCGGGAGGCCTGGTAGAGGACCGGGCCCCGGGGACGCTAAGCCCTGAAATCATCTCAAGCGAACCTCAAAAAGATACTGTACCCAAGCACGGAGACTGCATCTTTAAAAAGGACAGAGCTGCTTAGGGGAAAGTTCAAGAAAGAATGAGACATATAATCCCGGAACGAAGCCAACTCTCATACCAGGAACGGTTGAGCACCACGGGACTAACAATCCAAACCAGACATGACAAGGCTGATCTCATCGACACCATTCAAATACTGAAGAAGTTGGAGGATATTAATTCCGACCACTTCTTTTAAAAACGTCAAATGTATCGCATGCAAGAAACCTTACAGCTTCAAGCTCAGTCAGCGACAATGTAGGACAGAAAGTTGGAGATGTTCTTTCACCCATATATATATATATATTAGTATATTTTTTTTTGGTAGCAGTCTTTCCTGTAGACATATGTTATTAAATATGACCGAAAAGTAAGATTAATAATTCTAACACGAATTTTCTCAATTTTCCTTATGTTTGTTTTTACTGATGACGGTAAATTAAAAATCAATTCTCCAAAATTCATTCTTTATTTCTTAGTCTGACGCGACACTTGAGCGCGTTTCGTAAAACTTATTACATTTTCAAAGACTTTAGTTACACAGAACAACTATAACTGAACAGAGTTTAAATACCTGCATTTGGGTGAGGTGACATGTTACAATGGTTTGGGGTGAGGTGAGAACAAACACAGAACACGAAACAATGGGTATAAGGGAAGAATAGATCTGTAACTGCAGAAGGCCTATTGGCCCGTATTTCTTGATGTTTCTATATTGGAGCGGAGTCTTGAAGTGGGTAGAATATAGTAGTGCGTTAATTGGCTGTTGATTGCTGGTGTTCAACAGCCAATTAACGCACTACTATATTCTACCCACTTCAAGACTCCGCTCCAATATAGAAACATCAAGAAATACGGGCCAATAGGCCTTCTGCAGTTACAGATCTATTCTTCCCTTATACCCATTGTTTCGTGTTCTGTGTTTGTTCTCACCTCACCCCAAACCATTGTAACATGTCACCTCACCCAAATGCAGGTATTTAAACTCTGTTCAGTTATAGACGTTCTGTGTGTGTGTAACTAAAGTCTTTGAAAATGTAATAAGTTTTACGAAACGCGCTCAAGTGTCGCGTCAGACTAAGAAATAAAGAATGAATTTTGGAGAATTGATTTTTAATTTACCGTCATCAGTAAAAACAAACATAAGGAAAATTGAGAAAATTCGTGTTAGAATTATTAATCTTACTTTTTCGGTCATATTTAATAATATATATATATATATATATATATATACAGAAGGTACATTGGCTTTATGAGAGTATATAACACTGATGTTTTTACATTCTCGTAAAGCCACTAGCACGCATAGCGTTTCGGGCAGGTCCTCTAATCCTAACAGATAAATTTAAGTAGGTATTTTGTAGCAAAACTGAAAATGTTAACACGAGTACATTGAAGGAAAATTTTAAGGAAATTAATAGGTACATCATAGTAAAATTTGAGAATTATCAACAGGTTATTGTACATATAATTAGAGGATATATTTATAGTTACATTGTAGTAAAATTTGCATTCAATCTTGATCTTGAGGTTATCTTGAGATGATTTCGGGGCTTTTTGTGTCCCCCATGGCCCGGTCCTTCGACCAGGCCTCTGTAACGGGGGGTAGGGAAATGGAAGAATAGTCCGCGCGACACAGGAGGAAGTGAGTAGAAGAAGTAGAAGGAAGGGGTTAGATAGGTTTGAAAGAGGACAAGCAGATAGTACAAGTAGAAGAGTAGATAGTAGAAAAAAGATAGTAGAAGAAGAAATAGATAATAGAAGATTAGAAGTAGAATTGCTAGTAGAAGAAGAAATGCTGCCACCATCCATTCTAAACCATTACATACAAGACAAGGAATGGAACTTGGTCTGTATCACAAAATACTCAATATTCAGAAAAGAATGTGTATCATTAGGTCATTATTAGTATGTCCATCTTTATCATGTATTCATATAAAATCATGGAACCAGTAAACTCAGAGACTTTCT
Organism: Procambarus virginalis; assembly: GCA_020271785.1. NCBI lineage: Eukaryota > Metazoa > Arthropoda > Malacostraca > Decapoda > Cambaridae > Procambarus > Procambarus virginalis. The sequence continues at coordinate 1,246 of WNGS01107405.1, read as the reverse complement.
TATCTCAACTCCAAAATCTCTAGGGAACAAAGTGAAAGACAAATTAAACAATAAATTCATCAATTATATTTTCACATGATAAGTATCATAATTTAAGCACTCCATTTTGATGTCAAAGATTTATTTTCAAAGTGAGTCATCATCCAAGAATTCGAGAACCCTACAACTGTCTGCCCCCTTTAAATCACACAACACCTGTAACCACGACCAAGTCACCTTAATGTTCAACTCACCAAGTGTCTGAGTTTATAGCTGGATAGAGGAGGGGGGGTCTGTAGTTGACAGAGACTGTCCCGCCCCGCCGGCTGACCGCCTGTGTGGACGGCTGGCCGCTGCTGGCTGTTCTTCTGTCTTTTGCTCTGCTTCTGCTGTCCTTCTCCTCCCGAATCGATAGCTCTCCGAGTATATAATGGGAACCCTAGTGGCTAACTCCGCCCATAAGTAGATAGCCTGGGGCACTCTACCAGCCACTCCTTAAACGTCGGCATGTTTGAAGGCTACTAGGCTAAATTATAAGATTAGCGGGAGCCAGGCGAGATTCCCATGGCTGACCTCAGGTCACTTGGTTGTCAATTAACACTTAGAGGTGAGATCCAGGCTGGACAAGCTGACGCCTCTCACAATCCTTGTCTGTGACTCATATGAACTATACCTATATATTAAATAAAACTAACCCAAACACCTTTACGGTGTTACACCTCCACACCCCAGGATCCAGCCTGTGACAGCTGACTAACACCCAGGTACCTATTTTACTGCTAGGCAACAGGGGCATAGGGTGAAAGAAACTCTGTCCATTGTTTCTCGCCGGCGCCTGGGATCCAACCCAGGCCACAGGATCACAAGTGCAGCGTGCTGTCCGCTCGGCCGACCGGCTCCCTCAACATAACTCAACATAACAACCATGATATAAGATAATGACAGTGAATACAACAGTGAAGTTGTATAGCTTTGGCACATATATTTGGGGAGTGGGTAGGACAAGAAGCAGTTGGTAGGAAACTATGAGGATGAAATTAGGTATTTTTGGTTTTACTTTTTAATAAGGCATATGGTATACAGCTTTTCAATTCGTTAGGGAGGGAGTTTCATAGACTAGGTCCCTATATTTGCATAGTGTGTTTACACAGATTTAGTTTGACTCTGGGGATATCAAAGATACATTTATTTCTGGCGTGGTGAAACTCACAATAACAATAAATTTAATAGGGTTCTATTACATCCGTCAAGCAGGAGTTTCAGATCA
>WNGS01107385.1:5000-14825 GCA_020271785.1 Procambarus virginalis | reverse complement strand
AACACGATACCTGGTTGATACCTGGTTGATGGGGGGGTTCTGGGAGTTCTTCTACTCCCCAAGCCCGGCCGAGGCCAGGCTTGACTTGTGAGAGTTTGGTCCACTAGGCTGTTGCTTGGAGCGGCCCGCAGGCCCACATACCCACCACAGCCCGGCTGGTCCGGAACTCCTTGGAGGAATAAATCTAGTTTCCTCTTGAAGATGTCCACGGTTGTTCCGGCAATATTTCTTATGCTTGCTGGGAGGACGTTGAACAACCGCGGACCTCTGATGTTTATACAGTGTTCTCTGATTGTGCCTATGGCACCCCTGCTCTTCACTGGTTCTATTCTGCATTTTCTTCCATATCGTTCACTCCAGTACGTTGTTATTTTACTGTGTAGATTTGGGACCTGGCCCTCCAGTATCTTCCAGGTGTATATTATTTGATATCTCTCTCGTCTTCTTTCTAGTGAGTACATTTGGAGAGCTTTGAGACGATCCCATAATTTAGGTGCTTTATCGCGTCTATGCGTGCCGTATATGTTCTCTGTATTCCCTCTATTTCAGCAATCTCTCCTGCTCTGAAGGGGGAAGTGAGTACTGAACAGTACTCAAGACGGGACAGCACAAGTGACTTGAAGAGTACAAGCATTGTGATGGGATCCCTGGATTTGAAAGTTCTCGTAATCCATCCTATCATTTTTCTGGCTGTCGCAATATTTGCTTGGTTATGCTCCCTAAACGTTAGGTCGTCAGACATCATTATTCCCAAATCCTTTACATGTTGTTCCTACTATGGGCACATTTGATTGTGTTTTGTACCCTGTATTATGTTTAAGGTCCTCATTTTTACCGTACCTGAGTACCTGGAATTTGTCACTGTTAAACATCATATTATTTTCTGATGCCCAGTCGAAAACTTTATTAATATCAGCTTGAAGTTTTTCAATGTCTTCAGCCGAGGTAATTTTCATACTGATTTTTGTGTCGTCTGCAAAGGATGATACGAAGCTGTGACTTGTATTTTTGTCTATATCTGATATGAGAATAAGGAAAAGCAGCGGTGCAAGGACTGTACCCTGAGGTACAGAGCTTTTAACTGCACTTGGACTAGATTTTATATGGTTGACCGTTACTCGCTGAGTCCTGTTTGACAGAAAACTGAGTATCCAGCGTCCTACTTTACCGGTTATTCCCATTGACTTCATTTTGTGTGCTATCACGCCATGGTCACATTTATCGAAAGCCTTTGCGAAGTCCGTGTATATCACATCAGCATTCTGTTTTTCTTCTAATGCCTCAGTGACTTTATCGTAGTGCTCAAGTAGCTGTGAGAGGCACGATCTTCCCGCTCGAAATCCATGTTGGCCTGGGTTGTGAAGGTCATTGGTCTCCATGAAATTGGTGACCTGACTCCTAATCACTCTCTCAAATACTTTTATTATGTGCGATGTTAGTGCAACTGGTCTAATTCTTTGCCAATGCTTTGCTCCCTCCCTTGTGTAGAGGGGCTATGTCTGCTACTTTAAGTGCATCTGGTATCTCCCCCGTGTCCAAGCTCTTCCTCCACACTATACTGAGTGCCTGTGCTACCGGCACTTTGCATTTCTTTATAAATATTGAATTCCATGAGTCTGGACCTGGGGCCGAGTGCATGGGCATGTTTTCAATTTCTCTTTCAAAATTTAGTGCGCTCGTGTTGATATCAGTTATATTTACAGGGGTTTGGATATCCCGCATAAAGAAATTGTCTGGATCTTCTACTTTCATGTTGTTTATTGGAGTGCTAAACATGTCCTCATACTGCTTTTTAGGATTTCACTAATTTCTTTGTCATCCTCCGTGTATGAACCTTCACTTGTACGAATAGGTCCAATACTGGCAGTAGTTTTTGCTTTTGATTTCGCATATGTGAAGAAGTATTTTGGATTTTCTTTATTTCCTGAATTGCTTTCTGTTCTAACTGCCTTTCTTCAGTTTCATATGAGTGTTTCAATTTCCGCTCGATTTCTTCAATCTCCCTATTTAAATTATTCCTTCTTTGACGGGAAATTCGTGTCTGCATAAGCAGTTCCGTTATTCTTTTCCTGCGTTTATAGTGTCTTCTGCGTTCTCTTTCTACGTTGGATCTCTTTCTGGCTTTCCTCAAAGGAACATGTTTCAGACAGACTTGATACGCTTCCGAAGTCAGTTTTTCTATTCCTTCTGTAGGACTTTTATTACTTAAAACAGTTTCCCATGGAATGTTTTTAAGTTCCCTGTTTATTATCTCCCAGTCTATCTTTTATTATTAAAATTGAATTTACTGAATAGCCCCTCTCGCTTTATCAACGTTTTAGGTCTATTCTGAGTATTGATGGTAGTTTGCACTTCAATGAGCTTGTGATCTGAATATGTGGTATCTGATATCGTAATGTCTCTGATAATGTCTTCATTGTTCGTAAAGACCAGATCTAGAATATTTTCATTTCTCGTTGGCTCCGATATCTGCTGAGAGTGAAAATTTGTCACAGAATCTAGTAGTTCTCTAATCTGTGGTTGGTTAGGTCCTGATAGATTCCCTGGTATAATATTATGTTTGCTATTCTCCACCTGAGACTAGGCAAGTTGAAGTCACCTAAGAAGATAATATCAGGTATTGGGTTCTCCAAATTATCAAGGCTATTCTCTATTTTGTTTATCTGTTCTGTGAATTCCTCAGCCGTTGCATCTGGCGGTTTGTATATTAGAATAATCACTAAATTTATTTTCTCTATTTTTAATCCCAGTACCTCTATCACCTCATTTGTAACGTTTAGGAGCTCCGAGCACACAAGGTCTTCCCTAATATACAGACCCACTCCTCCATGTGACCTAATTTTCCTATCACACCTGTATAGGTTATATCCTGGAATCCAGATCTCACTGTCCAAGAATTCCCCTGCATGGGTTTCTGTGAAAGCTCCAAATACTGCATTTGACTCCGTGAGGAGGCCATTTATGAACTGTACTTTATTGTTGGTTCTTGTTTTCAGTCCTTGTATGTTGGCAAAGATGAATGAGGTTACTCTATTAGTGATAGTTTGACTGGGAGACTTTTTCGGCAAGCCCATTATGCGTGGACATATTGAGTTTGTTCTGACCAGTGCTGATTGTTGTAGGGCAGTTGCCTGTTGTAGTTGTGGTTCCCTTTCGGTGTGTAGTTGTATCTGTAATTCTGGTATGCAAGTGGGTCTGGCATCCAGTTCCATACATTCTCCATGCTCCTCCTTTGAATTCTCTTTCGGTCTGGTATAAAAATTTATCGAATTTCCTCCAAATTCATTATCCTGCTTGCCACTCTTTATGTAGCGTTCCGTGCCTTTCACGTGAAAGTATGGGCAGCTGAGGTCATAGCATTTTCTGTCCTCCAGTGAGGTTTGGCACATCTCAGGATGGAAAAACCTACATATTGATCCAAATCGACACTCACCTTTCCTAAGCATATTTAAACATTTTTTGGGATGTTGATAACTGCATTCTAATCCTTTCTTATTACCAGCATATCTATGTCTGCATATGCCCTTTGCATAAAATTTGCATAAGTCTGTCCTTCTGTTCTGACTCTCTCTATCGGGAACCGTTGTAGTGTCTGTACCTACCGAGCTGTCAGTGCTGTCTGTTACACTTTCTAGTTTACTGTCATCCACATCCGGGCCTACTGAGTCAGAGTTTACAACTTCCTGAGTTTCAGCCTCAGTTTCATCCCTGACTATAGCCTCCGCCCCTGGTATATTACAATTGTTGTTCCTTTCCCACTCCTTCTGGATGGCTGGTAGGCTTCCAATGAACGATGTTTTCCGTTCATGCGTCATGTTATCTAGAAGGTTTTTTAGGATATTCCAAGCTGGCTGGTCATGTTTACACACCCAGAGCAAGTGGCCAGCTCTCAGTGCCGCAGTGTTACTCACTCCTGCACAAGCCGAATGGAATCTATTCTTACAGATATAACATTCAATTCCCGTTGCCTTCGACTTTAAGGAGATGTTACAGTGGCCACAAATTTGTTTATTTACTCCCATTTTGCCTTGTTTTGTTGTATATATCTATATATTTATAATATTATATGTATACCGTATGTTTGTAATAGTATATATGTTTATTTGTTCTACAGTATGGTCAGTACTTATCACACGGTCGAGGGTGAGGGAGGGTCCCAGAGGCTGTACCGTTGACACTTGTTGTCCCAGGCCGCGGCTGGAGGCCCTCAGTTGCCAGTTACTTGGGTTATAACACTGATATATTAATTCGCTTGTATTACAATAAGGGATTTTCTGCTTTATTCCCGACTTGCAATAGTATTCACTTTCTCTATTACTAATTTCTCGATCCACAGTCCCCTATTACACTTGTTGGAAACCAATTTGCTAGTAAGCACACACACACACACACGGTGGCCACACAGGATGTGGGCCTAAGGGCTGGGTTCTGGCACCACGAGGTGGACTCCACACAAAATTCACTTGTTATTTCCTTAAAGCACAAAAGTCGGATGTCAATCACTATGGTATATTGTTTAATAAGTTGAGACGCACTTTATGAGTTATCTGACTGTGTTTAGTTCCTGTATCACTGAAATATCCCGAGATATATAGTGTTTTTCACAGAGCTCGTGCTCACGTGTGCTTCCCCACTCACTCACACTCACTGAGTGTGGAACCTTGTGGACTATGGCTTTGTTTTTCACCACGAACACTGATCCTGTTGGCCCGCATAACACTTTCAAGAAATTTACAATCCAAGTAGTTCAGCTACTTAAAAGCGTAGTGTAAATTATTCCCACTTCAGGAATGACAAACAATATTCTTAACTTCGACAGTCGTTAGATGTTCCACTGAGTCTTCTGTCCCAACCGTTATGTAGGACCGGTGAACACCCTCCTTAAATAATGGCTCACATTCACCAAATTACTTGGCCAGTTGAATGGTCCACGCCAGCTTTTGATGATTTTTTTTATTTGGCAAAATTAGGTATACACAGCAATGTGCTGCTACCCTATTCTATATGAGATATTACACAGTGATAAAAAACTAGCTATAGGTTCAACTAACGTTCTCATCTCACAGGATGGTAAGTCATACATGGAATCAGGGTAGAAAATACCAGCCTTAATACAAAAACAAATCAATTCTGACTAAAAATCAGGTGAGAACATGAAATGTAAGGCTGATCTATGAGTCCCCCACCAGCAAAATCAGGGTACATCACAAGAATGTCTTCCAATATTCCTGAGTGTATGAAGGAATTACAGAGCTCAAAGTACCTCATACCATTAGTTCTGAAGTCACTTATAACAGGACAATCACAGACATACACTGTGTATCACTGTATCACTGAAGTATCACTGGAGAGTATGTCCCAGCTCTTGTTCACATAGTTTACAATTGGAATGTTCACCATTGGAGATTCATTATCTGCATGAAAAGTCAGTTAACATGAAAGGGAAATAACAGCCGCTTCCTTCCACTAACATGTGTCTTTTGCTGTATGTGGTCCTGTTGCATTCTTCTGGTGAGTTTCCTGCCGAGTTTGAATAGAATTTTGTAACCCAAGCTCCGTCTGTCGTCGATCATTGCACTTCTTCGGTCCTTCATCACTGTCAGTATCACTTAACTCTCTGCACACAGTTTTCCGTTTATTTCTCCTGGTCATGGCTGCCTGAAAAGGTCTGGAATCTCCTTGTTCAACCGCCATCAAAGTCACTGGTTCATAAGTACACAACTCCCTAGAGCTCTCCAAACGCACCCCTCCTCGAGGAATGAATGGAAAGTTTGGTAGCATGTAAGAAAGACTTAGAAATTCAAGCAATCATATATCTACAAAACATATAAATACATTAAAAAGACGATAATTTCTTTACAAATTTAAATTATTAAATAAAATTATATTAAACCAAGAAGAAAAATATATAATTATAAAATTTATTAAATGTTTACATAAAAAACTACATTTGTAAAAAAAAAAAATATTTTTATATATATATTTTTCCCCTATTCTTTAATTGTAAGATTTGACGCCTGAACCATATTTTGAGCAGTTAGTTATTTTTAATCAGCTTTAATAGCTGATCCTCATATCTTTTGCCAGAGAAATTGATTACATAGTTTTTCCTTTTATTAACAAAATTAGGTATTCAAAGCAATGTGCTACTACCCTATTCTACATGAGATAAAGATATATTACACAGTGTAAATAAAAAACTAGCTATAGATTCAACTAACATTCTCATCTCACAGGATGGTTAGTCATACATGGAATTAGAAAATATCTGCCTTAATTCATAAACAAACCAGCTCTGACTAAACAACTTGCTATAAGCTCATCCAATATTCCCATCTCACAGGATGGTTTGTTATACATGGAATCAGGGGCGAAAATACCAGCCTCAGTACAAAAACAAATCAATTCTGACTAAAAATCAGATTAGAACATAACATGAAATGCTGATCTATTAGTCCCCCACCTGCAAAATCTTGGCACAGCATACGAATATCTTCCAGTATTCCTGAGTGTATGAAGTAATTTACAGAGCTCAAAGTGCCTCATACCATTAGGTCTGAAGTCACTTATAACAGGACAATCACATATATAGTGTTGGAGAGTATGTCCCAGCTCTTGTTCACATAGTTTACAATTAGGATGTTCACCATTGGGGGATTCATTACTTAAATAAAATTTTGTCTAATGAATTTAGTCACACTTCAGATAATATTACACTCATGTGGTAAAACCCTAAATAAGATCAATGTATAATACAATAACAGGCACTAAAAGTCAACTATAATATATTTGAGGGACTTAGCTGTAGTCTGAAGAGGAGCAGACTGTTTCCATGACAAGTTCCTCTTGTGGACAATAAGACTGCTTCCTTGACAAGTTCCTCTTGTGGACAATAAGACTGCTTCCTTGACAAGTTCCTCTTGTGGACTATATGACTGCTTACGTGACAAGTTCCTCTTGTGGACTATAAGACAAGAATCTCAAGTTACTGAAGGTTAAGGCTTCCTGAAGGCAACGGTATGCTAGCGACTGAAGAAACTGCAAGTACCAGTTGGCATTTTATCATATCAGTGCATTGAGCATAATTGATTTGAATGATAATATAACATAAATATAAATACTTCAAATGGAGAGGATCACAAAATCTGCTTGATTTTGTCTAGAATATATATATATATATATATATATATATATATATATATATATATATATATATATATATATATATATATATATATATATATATATATATATATATATATACCTTTATGACGTGGAAGTAGACCTCTAGCAAAACTCTAGAATCTCCTTACGCTGCCACCACCAGACCATTAACACTGAGCAATAACCGAGGTCTGGATCAATTATGCTCTCAATAAACCTTGCGGCTTGATCCACAACTAGTTGGTATGGGAGGGATGAATTTACGTTAAAGTGCAGCAATATTAACAATCAAAGAGATAATGAATTCTTAATCGGTGTTAGAATCTGCGGCCCAACGAAACTTGGCCTCATGGGACCCACGTGGCCAGGACATGTAAATAATAGTACATAAAATGGAAATTAATAAAAAGGCAATTTACTAGCTAAATGATTTATTCAAAAACTAAACAAAATCTAATTCAAAGCACTCCCTGGCTTAACACTCCTGTTTTAAAAGGCAATGAAATGACTAACTTCCTATACTCAAAACCATAGCAACTATACCATTTATGGTGACCAGGGGTGGTAGTGCTGGTCTAGGGGAGAGGTGGATAGAGGTCACCTTCCCGAGTCGTTGCTTTTTCCACACTGATCTTCCCTCTCGCTCCTCTACACAGAAGCCCAGATGGGTATCTCTACGCCTGGCTTTGCTAAGTTCACTCGTAGGGTTTAAGTTGAACAACTAATCTCTGTTGTACTGAACGACCCAGGTGGTTGAATTCTTTTAACTGAAGTTAATTACACAGGCATCTTAGGGAAGAGCTATTTCCGATTACAAAATGGCTATTTGACCTTTGAAAAATACTGAATGTGGAAACTCTGATGACCCGGGACCGCCAGGTCGCCGAGGTCACTCCGCGCCAAGGCCTAGTCCCGGCTCGTGATGTCACTGATGGTGATTTACTCATTATTCTGACAATTAGGATACTCTTGATACTACAAACAAGAATACTATTGAATACAATTTGAATGAAGACTAATTTCTCTAAATTACTGAATTCTGTAAAATAATTCATTAAACGATACTATGAGACAAAGGCGCCCGTCATTTTGTATTTCAACTGCCAGTTCCCAAGGGATGCCCCGTGCTCCCCGTCAGGTCCCTACACGTGACTCCAACTTCCCACACTCCCATGTCTGAGAAAGAACATACTGGATCATTCCTACAACAACCTAGGTTGTTACACAATATCCCAGGAACATCAACTAAATTTTGGAGACTTGAGGCAAAGTGAAATTCACATCAGTTACTCCATCTATCATCATTCTATTATGCAGGAAGAACCGCACGTCTATGGGTCATCCAATAAGGTTAGCAGACTTCTAGATGTTACCACTGCTAGGCTTAGGCTCGGCTACAATTCTGGGAGTTTGTAACATCTGCTGATGTAGATTTGACTAAATGTAAACTCTGTCAGCAGAACTATTCGCATACTTTGCGTCATTATATAATGGAATGTGAAAAAATCGCGGAATTTAGAGATAACACTATCAATAGTGTCCAAGAAATGTGTAAGTACTTCATTCATAATGATGTCCTGCCCGAAATCTTAGCGAAGTATCAAAAATTTGCTTACTGTAGGTAATGCCTGCACATGACAGTAAAGCTGCCGCTCAGTTGGGTGGGTGTGGAGCACATGACTGTAAAGCTGCCGCCCAGTTGGGTGGGTGTGGAGCAAGACTAGTAACTGTGTGACTCATCATAGATGTAAAGTGCCTTGTATAGTGACTGTTGTGAGCCTCTTGTTGATCACTTGTGATAAAACATTATTGATGTGTGTATTTGTGTGGGTTATTAAATACGTATGTGTATGTATATATGTATATGTATATATATGTACATGTATGCATGAGAATGTGTACATGTATATATAACATTGATAATTTTGTAACTAGCGTCAAAAAATTGTTATTTGCTTAGCTAAACGAACTAGAAGGTTCAGTTCCTGAACCGATTATGTGCCTCTGTAATCCTTTACACCACCGCCTACGGGATGGGTATGGGGTGCATAATAAAGAAAGAAATTGAATTGAAACGCTTCCTAGAAGATTGTGACAGAACCCACGGGCACCTCACCAGAAACAAATACCTATTTGATATTCCAAGAGTGCGCCTTAACCAAACTAGAAATGCTCAGAATGTGGAATGACCTTCCCTATCATGTCAAAGGCTGTACCTCTCTCAACCAGTTTAAGATAAAAACCAAGTACTACCTAAAAAATGCCATGTAATCTACCTTACCCACTAAATGTTAACCCGTGTCTTGCTATAATCAAACAATATTGGCTATTTCTGTTAGGGGAGAAAAACGCAAGCCAATATGGGGGGACTTATTTATTAAAATAGTAGATTATAAAAATGTAAAATTCTGCAGTAACACAAAATATGCTTAATGGCTATAAGTAAAAGTATATGACAAAATCTATAACATAGATGAGTAGATACAATAAAACATTTAAAGCAAATGTATAATGGGAATAATCAGTAATAACAGTTATTAAAAGTATGCTTACAGCCAAGTAACAAGATAAGGCAAAATTCTGCAGAACACAAAATATGCTTAATGGCTATAAGTAAAAGTATATGACAAATGGTATGACATAGTTGAGTAGATACAGTAA
>WNGS01107384.1:0-10395 GCA_020271785.1 Procambarus virginalis | reverse complement strand
GCCAGCTAGTACACGTGCAGCTAGTACAGGCCAGCTAGTACACGTGCAACCAGTACAAGGCCAGCTAGTACACGTGCAACCAGTACAGGCCAGCTAGTACACGTGCAACCAGTACAAGGCCAGCTAGTACACGTGCAGCTAGTACAGGCCAGCTAGTACACGTGCAGCTAGTACAAGGTACAAGCTAGTACACGTGCAACCAGTACAAGGCCATCTAGTACACGTGCAGCTAGTACAAGGCCAGCTAGTACACTGCAACCAGTACAAGGCCAGCTAGTACACGTGCAACCAGTACAAGGCCAGCTAGTACACGTGCAACCAGTACAAGCCAGCTAGTACACGTGCAACCAGTACAAGGCCGCTAGTACACGTGCAACCAGTACAAGCCAGCTAGTACACGTGCAACCAGTACAAGGCCAGCTAGTACACGTGCAACCAGTACAAGGCCAGCTAGTACACGTGCAACCAGTACAAGGCCACTAGTACACGTGCAACCAGTACAAGGCCAGCTAGTACACGTGCAACCAGTACAAGGCCAGCTAGTACACGTGCAACCAGTACAAGGCCAGCTAGTACACGTGCAACCAGTACAGGCCAGCTAGTACACACGTGCAACCAGTACAAGGTCAGCTAGTACACGTGCAACCAGTACAAGGCCAGCTAGTACACGTGCAACCAGTACAGGCCAGCTAGTACACGTGCAGCCAGTACAAGGCCAGCTAGTACACGTGCAACCAGTACAAGGCCAGCTAGTACACGTGCAGCTAGTACAAGGCCAGCTAGTACCGTGCAACCAGTACAAGGCCAGCTAGTACACGTGCAGCTAGTACAAGGCCAGCTAGTACAAGCCAGCTAGTACAAGGCCAGCTAGTACAAGGCCAGCTAGTACAAGGCCAGCTAGTACAAGGCCAGCTAGTACACGTGCAGCCAGTACAAGGCCAGCTAGTACACGTGCAACCAGTACAAGGCCAGCTAGTACACGTGCAGCTAGTACAAGGCCAGCTAGTACACGTGCAACCAGTACAAGGTCAGCTAGTACACGTGCAGCTAGTACAAGGCCAGCTAGTACAAGGCCAGCTAGTACAAGGCCAGCTAGTACACGTGCAGCTAGTACAAGGCCAGCTAGTACACGTGCAACCAGTACAAGGCCAGCTAGTACACGTACAACCAGTACAAGGCCAGCTAGTACACGTACAACCAGTACAAGGCCAGCTAGTACACGTGCAGCCAGTACAAGGCCAGCTAGTACACGTACAACCAGTACAAGGCCAGCTAGTACACGTGCAGCTAGTACAAGGCCAGCTAGTACAAGGCCAGCTAGTACAAGGCCAGCTAGTACACGTACAACCAGTACAAGGCCAGCTAGTACACGTGTAACCAGTACAAGGCCAGCTAGTACACGTGCAGCCAGTACAAGGCCAGCTAGTACACGTACAACCAGTACAAGGCCAGCTAGTACACGTACAACCAGTACAAGGCCAGCTAGTACACGTACAACCAGTACAAGGCCAGCTAGTACACGTGCAGCCAGTACAAGGCCAGCTAGTACACGTACAACCAGTACAAGGCCAGCTAGTACACGTGCAACCAGTACAAGGCCAGCTAGTACACGTGCAGCTAGTACAAGGCCAGCTAGTACACGTGTAACCAGTACAAGGCCAGCTAGTACACGTGCAACCAGTACAAGGCCAGCTAGTACACGTGCAACCAGTACAAGGCCAGCTAGTACACGTGCAACCAGTACAAGGCCAGCTAGTACACGTGCAACCAGTACAAGGCCAGCTAGTACACGTGCAGCTAGTACAAGGCCAGCTAGTACACGTACAACCAGTACAAGGCCAGCTAGTACACGTGCAGCTAGTACAAGGCCAGCTAGTACACGTGCAACCAGTACAAGGCCAGCTAGTACACGTGCAACCAGTACAAGGCCAGCTAGTACACGTGCAACCAGTACAAGGCCAGCTAGTACACGTACAACCAGTACAAGGCCAGCTAGTACACGTGCAGCTAGTACAAGGCCAGCTAGTACACGTGCAACCAGTACAAGGCCAGCTAGTACACGTGCAACCAGTACAAGGCCAGCTAGTACACGTACAACCAGTACAAGGCCAGCTAGTACACGTGCAACCAGTACAAGGCCAGCTAGTACACGTACAACCAGTACAAGGCCAGCTAGTACACGTGCAGCTAGTGTAGAAGATAGTTATTATCGGTCCGTAGAATTACCCAAATCTACCCAAATCTACCCAAATGTACCCAAATCCTCATAGCATTACGTAAGTAATGAAGAAATATGGTATATTTACTTACTGTAATGTTGGTGCTGCACGTAGAACACGATCAAACCTATTTTCATTCTGAAATAATGTAATTTCATATCGAAATTCGAAGTAAATATGTAACAGGTGACGCCATAGGAAGTCGACGGTCCAAGCGACAAAATTGTGGAGCGACTTATCCAAGATATATGGTCGCCTGGAGAGTGTTTACTGCCATAGCAGCCTCCTGTACACAGTGATCCAGTCGTCGCAATTCTTTGCTCAAATTGTCGCAAATTTAATTAATGATATTAACAAGTAGAATGGGTATTTGTAATAATATCTTTCATAAATAGCCACAAAACATTTAATATTTATTTATAAAAATGTGTCTGTAAGTTAAATCAACTCCACAGGACAATAATTTTGTTATATAGATACTAACGTTATTCGTTTGTATGCGTTCGCTACTTAAACTACTCATGTCCTTTTCGTTCATAGAACACCGAACCCTACACGCTCTCTGATATATTACTTAATTAATAGAGAGTCACAAATAAAACTTATATTTGTATATGTTATCAGAAAGGCAGAGATAAAAGTTTTTGTGAATCCATCACAGAGATTATATCTTATTAGACAGGAAAGATATTCATATTTCAAACAAGATTTCTTGGCCGACGCTCTCCCTATCCATGGGAACTATGATCTTTCGAAGATCAATGTTAATTTAATCTAAATATTGTAATAAACGAAGTTTTCTATGTCCAATAAACAGAAATATAAGCTGCATGTTAATACTTTAGCATAAATATAACTGAAGTGAAAGTAAAGATATATGTCTTTTTATCACGTGATGGCTATCTCAGGGAGTGTGAAGGCCTACAAACAAGTGAATTAATTGTGTAATTCATTTGCATATGTGCAAAGTAACATCAAAGGTCTATATGTCAGCATAAACACAGATGTAGACGATAATGTGACTACATTTCAAGGAAATATATCTTAAATGAAAGCCAAGATATGGTTAAATAAATAGCCAATACGACACCATCGCCGGTGTCCGGACACATGAAAACTTCCAATGCATCAGTGTCCTGCCAGGCGGCCAATACAGGCTTCACAATTCATAAAAAAATTGTAATTCAGAGAGATGCGTTGATAAACGCAAAATGTTTTATATTTAAATACAGATATAAACTTTATTTTCAAACGTTTATTGTAACAATATCTCAAGTATAAGAACCAAGATATATTTTGGATTTAACAATTTCCTATAAAGTTGCAATGCTACCAATGTTGCAATGTTGTATATGATCATCATCATATACAGACAAAAATTAACTTATAAAATGTTGAGGTAAAGATAGACGTATGTTAATTATGACACAGGATCGCTCTTAAGAGCTTAATTATAAACCATAATATTATAATTATAATAGATCATTGTGTTGGGGGACAGGAAGCCACAGTATATTCATACACGATAGGCTTTTATCAAGGTCATCGTTAAGGTCGAATTACTGACCCCGCCTAGGATGCAACCCCACAACAAGCTGACTAATTCCTGAGTACCTATTTACTGGTAGGTGAACAGTCGCATTATGTGAACCCATACTCGTCCTGTTACCAGTAGTTTGTGCACCCCATACTCATCCTGTGACCTGTAATTTATTGTGCAACCCATACTCATCCTGTTACCAGTTGTTTGTGCACCCCATACCGTCCTGTGACTTGTAAATTATTGTGCAACCCATACTTATCCTGTTCAAGTTCAAGTATGTTTATTGAGATAAGCAATAAATACATCTCAAAGGGATAGAGTAGCTTAGGCTATTTCTACACCCCTTATCCTGTTACCTGTAGTTTATTGTGCACCTCATACTCATCCTGTGAGTCATAGAACATTGTGCAACCCAATCAACTATAGCGCCATCTATGTCAGAAGATATTAAAAATGTTCTTGATATCATTCAAATTGTCAATACGAGAGCAGAATACATAAGTTGAGTGATGTCAAAGGAATCATGTTGACTGACCGAGCACCATTGTAAATATTTGTGGCTTCCTGACCATAAAGTTACCGCCGCGGTCGAGGGTAAGAGACCGGATGTACCCATATGCAAGCCGCACTAGCTATTAGTTCATATAAGCTCACAACTTACCCAGATAAACAAAACTTCCTAATAACATATATTCAATTAATACAAATGAAATGTTTAAATCGTGATTATATATGTATCACGTGGACAATTTTTAATGTAATTTTTCCCCAGATATTCGGGATCTTTATTATGCTTCGTCTTGAGGCAAATCCCAATACCTTACGCCATATTGATGCTCTATCCACAGATATCGATACCACTAACATCGCACACCATAAAAAATTTTGAGAGAGTGCTAAGAAGTAAGATCACAAAATACATGGAATCACAGCATCTCCATAACCCCGGACAACATGATTTCAGAACAGGGCGCTCTTGCCTGTCGCAGTTGCTGGACCACTATGATATGGCATTAGATGCTATGGAAGACAAACAAAACGCTGATGTAATTTACACAGATTTCGCAAAAGCTTTTGATAAATGTGACCATGGTATTATTGCACATAAAATGCGTTCAAAAGGAATTACCGGAAAAATAGGCAGATGGATCTACAATTTCCTGACCAACAGAACCTAATTTGTAATAGTCAAAAAACAAAGGAACGCTCATCCGCTCCTGACGACCCTGCTGCCCCTCCAACTTTATCCGCTGCTCCTTGAGCCCACATCATCCCAAACATGATGTAATCACCCCAGAAGGCAGCTAAGTACCCAGTGACCTAAATGTGACCGAAATATACAACAAAACCTAACCTACTAGCTCATCTCGACCTCATTAGTGGTGCTCCCTGGAGGAAGCTAACCTGACGTTTGCTGCTGCCACATCAACGAGTCTACCCCATCTGCCTGCGTACATCTCTGCTGCTATCATGCAAAACAATTCTAAGCTCGGTAAGGCTGCAAAGAAAGATAACACACCTATCAGGATGAACCCAACCAGCCAAGCTAGCAACAGGAATAACGCGGCTGTCTCCCCCCTAGCGGCAACCGGGGGGGGTACCGACCCTCCCTGCGTCAACAATAACAAACCTTCCCAGCTGAGTGAAGCGTTGTCGCCGACTCGAGCCATGCAACAGTTAAGTAACCATATGGAGCAACTTAAACGAGCTGCCTCCCCATGTTCTGACTTTAAGCGTCTCGCTGATAATCCATGGTTCAAATTATTGACTCAGATACATGATGACCAAAAGTCTATAATCCGAGAGCAGTCGGACCTGATAATGAAGCTACAGAGTGATGCTTTGGCCATGCACAAGATTAACCAAGATCTGTCTGCCAGAGTCGGCCACCTCGAACAGGAATTAAGCTCTCTGCAGATCTCGGTTACTAACTCTAAATCAGCAGAAACCTCTAAGAAGCAAGAAGAGATGTTACAAAAGTTAGAGAACCATTTTAACTCCCTACAACAGCAACACACTACAACCCAAGACGAATCAGATCAACTTAAGCTCCTTGATTCTGTTATCATCTCATCACTTGATTTTCCCCATGAAACTGACAGGGAAAACTGTACTGCCATCGTGATCCAGGAATTGCGTACTAAGCTGAATTATTCAATCGAAGCAAGTGACATCAAGTCAGCTTATAGAGTGGGTACGAAATCATCTGGCACAAATAACAGGAAGATACGTGTGAAGTTAGATAGCTGCTCCCGCAAGTCTGACCTTATCACTGCTGCAGTCGGTGGGAAATCCAATGTTTATGTGAACGAATGTCTAACCAGATTCAGACAAAATCTCTTATATAAACTACGTGGAATCTGCAAAAAGTCCCCTGCTATTAAACATTGTTTTGTGCGCGATGGTAAAATAATAGCTAGGAAGACTGACTCTGGAAAAACTTATGTCATAACCACTGAGGCTCACCTCACTTCCTTCCTGGCTGACTGTGGGATATCAGCTGAATAACCAGATCATAATTTGTAGTCTCACATACAACCAAAGTGTACTTAAGCTCTGCCTTTCCTTTCCAAAGGTTTTTTATTTTTATTTTTATTTTTATTTTTTGTTTGTCATCTATGCCTGTTTTTTTACTCTTAATTATTTGTTCTTAGTTAATCCCCTTGTCACTAAACCTAGGGATCTTATTACCCTGTTATATTTAAAGTAACTTGGTATTTGTTTCTTGTAATCATTTATTGGAATTAAGTAATAGTATAATTGTTTATATCATCTACCACAGTATCATAGTAAAATCTTCCACATTAATATACTCTCACCCTGTTTATTTTTACACTTAGATTTATATTAGAGTAAAATTCAAGATTTACTCAGATATACATATATCTGAGTAATATATATCTTTTTTTTCTTTTTTTCGGAATTATCTATTTGAGCTCACTTTGTTTTCTTAGGTTCATACCAACTATAGGATTTTAATTAACCATTACTAAGCTAATTATCCTCAAGTTCATTTTACTTTATGATTATTATTTTTCTTATTATTTTTTATTTTACATTTATATTGTCAGTCTCTACTGATTTTTTGTTTTTTTTTATTTTATCTAACTTCTGTGTCCTTCCTGGCTATCTATTGGATCTCTATTTTACTTCTAAATTGTTACTATTTTATTGTATTTGCTTTTATTCTTGTGTTTTGCTATATCATGTATCTTGTATCGTGATCCCTCTGCATCTCTATGCACACTGATATTGATCCTGATCAAAATCTTCTGTCTCATATCTACACCAACCAGCACATTGATCATCATTATTGCAAGTATTTCACAGCACACCAGGCTAAAAACAAACTCCAAAATAACACCTGTTTATCAGTTTACAACCAAAATGTTAGATCACTTGGTAAACATTTTGACGATTTAA
Organism: Procambarus virginalis; assembly: GCA_020271785.1. Taxonomy (NCBI): domain Eukaryota; kingdom Metazoa; phylum Arthropoda; class Malacostraca; order Decapoda; family Cambaridae; genus Procambarus; species Procambarus virginalis. The sequence goes on along the minus strand of WNGS01107384.1, from coordinate 3,210 downwards.
ATGCATTACTCACAGCACTAGGTACTAACTTATCGTTCATTATTCTAACAGAAACTTGGCTAAATAAAGACTATACCCAACTCTACAACTTAGCTGGTTATAAAGCCATTCATAACTGTAGGCCAAATAAAAAAGGTGGTGGCACAGCTATATATTACCGAGATACATTTATCTGCAACAGTATTATTAGTGACAGAGATGACTACTGTGAATATACTTTTGCTCAGTTTACAATTAAATCCCTTAAATCCTCATTGACTATTGGAGCCATCTATAGATTTCCCAATACTAACATAGCTTCTTTCTCAGACAACCTAAGTAATCTTATTATAAACAACAATCTCAACAAAAACCACATCATTCTGGGAGGAGACTTTAATATTGACCTGGGTCAACAAAATTGCTCTCAAGTTGACTATTTCCTTAACAGCATGAACTCCTGTATGCTAATCCCCACAATCACCAAACCTACCCGAGTCACTCAAACATCAGCCACTACCTTGGACCACATATGGACAAACATAACAGCTCCCCTTGTATCTGGTATAATCTACGACAGAACAACTGACCACTATCCTACCTTTCTCATAGCGAACATGGACATAACACCACCAAAAAGCAAGAAACTTTCATTTAGGCTACACAGTGAATCAGCTTTGGGCAATCTTACAGATGCATTTCACAATATTAACTGGGATTCTGAATTCAATAATACCCAGGATATAAATTCATTAGCTAACCTCTTCCTCTCCAAAACTCTAAGCCTCTACAACCTTCATTGTCCCCTTCTTACCAAGCAAGTAACTGACAAAAGATTAAACAATCCATGGCTCACAAGCGGCATTCTCAATTCAATCAACAAGAAACATGAATATGAAAAGAAACTTAGGATTGGCCTAGTTTCAAAGGAAGTAGCTAAAAGGTACTCATCAATGCTTACCAGTATCATAAGAAAGGCAAAACTTGCATATTATGTGAATAGATTCAATGAAGCAAAAGGCAACATGAAAAGCACTTGGAAAACCATCTCTAGTATCCTAGGAACTAAACAACACTCACATAACCAAATAAAACTCTACAAGGATGGGGATATACCGTCAACTGATTTAGAAATGGCAAATGAATTTAATAGTTTCTTTTCATCGGTTGGTGCTAATCTTGCCAGTAAAATCCCACAGACTCAGACACATATTAACACATATCTCTCAGGCAGCTATCCAAACTCTCTTCTCCTTTCACCAATCAGCCCGGAAGATGTTGTGTCCATCATACACTCTCTAAAAACAAAGGCAGGGAACACCAGTGAAATTCCGTCCATTGTATACAAGAGAGCCTCCCATGCCCTTGCCCCACCCATAGCCCTACTGTTCAACAAATCTATAGAGTGTCACACCTTCCCTGATATCCTCAAAAAAGCAAGAGTAACGCCAGTCCATAAAGGAGGCAATCCGGCGGACATAAACAATTATAGACCAATATCAAATCTACCCATTCTATCAAAAATATTTGAAAAAATTATTTACAAACAGCTCTATTCCTACCTCGTAAAATTCGACATACTCAGCCCCTGCCAGTTTGGCTTCAGGTCCCAAAAGAGCACCAACGATGCAATCATTAGTCTCCTTGACGTAATCTACTCAGCACTTGACAAAAATGAGTTTCCGATTGGACTCTTCATTGACCTAAGAAAAGCCTTTGATACTGTTAATCACAACTACCTCTTACTTAAACTCCAGCATTATGGAATCCGAGGCCTTGCCCTTGACTACATCCGATCCTATCTTAGTGACAGACACCAATATGTAACTATCAATGAAACAACTTCTTCCACTCTACCAATTACCGTTGGAGTGCCACAGGGCAGTATCTTAGGACCTCTTCTATTTCTTATATATATAAACGATCTGCCTAATGTCTCTAATATTCTCAAACCTATATTGTTTGCTGACGATACTACTCTTATCTATTCAGACCTCAACCCACATACACTAAATAATGTTGTGAATAATGAATTAAAAAAGTCCACTTATGGATGTCAACTAACAAACTAACATTAAACATCGAAAAGACTTACTACATCTTATTTGGAAGCAAATCATCAAATGCAATTCAGCTACAGATAGACAACATTAACATCAGTAATAAAAATGATGGCAAGTTTCTTGGCCTATTCCTAGACAAGAGACTCAACTTCAGCACCCACATTCAACACATAACTAAGAAAGTCTCTAAGACAGTTGGTATACTCTCCAAAATCAGATATTATGTTCCTAACTCTGCTCTCCTCTCTCTCTATTATGCTCTAATCTACCCCTATCTTAATTATGGTATCTGTGCATGGGGGTCTACCACTGCAAACCACCTTAAGCCCATCATCACCCAGCAAAAATCTGCTATCAGAATAATAACTAACTCTGCTTTCAGACAACACTCAGCTCCCTTGTTTAAATCCCTAAACTTGCTAAATATTAACTCCCTCCACACATTCTCTTGTGTCAACTACATCTACAAAACCCTGTTCTTAAATGCAAACCATGCTCTGAAACTCTCTCTGGACAGATGTAATAGGACCCATTATCACCACACACAGAAATAAATATCTCTTTGATATCCCCAGGGTCAAACTTAATCTGTGTAAACACTATGCAAATTAAGGGACCTAGTCTATGGAACTCACTCCCTAGTGAATTGAAAAACTGTAAAACTTTTGCCTTATTTAAAAACAAAACCAAAAAGTACTTAATTTCATCTTCTTAGTTTCCTACACTGAGCTTTATTTTTTGCTCTGTATCTAGTGTTACCCAATCTCCTAATTCTTATGTATTTAACCCAAACAACCTTATCATTGTGTTCATTGCTGTCTTCCTTTATGTGCTAGCCATTTGCTGTATTGTGCCTACCAATTTTGTCAACTACCATTCAAGCTTTCATTGCAATCAATCTTAGCTACCTAAGTGCTTTATTATACTGTACCTACAATTTTCTCTCATTTTTTTTTTTCTTTTTTCTTTTCTTGCCATGTAACTGTTATCATTTCTTTTTATAATTTTTGCTAGTATTTACCTACTAAAAATTTTCTTAGATTAAGGACCTGCCCGAAACGCTGCGCGTACTAGTGGCTTTACAAGATTGTAATTACCATATTATATATTCTCACATTCCCAATGTACCTTCTTGTATATGAATAAATAAATAAATAAATAATAAAGT
>WNGS01107379.1:0-11077 GCA_020271785.1 Procambarus virginalis | reverse complement strand
CAGACTGAACAACTCTCTTGTAGCGCGTTTAGGCACGATATTTTATATTACAGCGTTGCTGTTGATGATCTGGAAGCGTTGCTACGTGATTTTAACTGCGTTGCAGAAGATAGTTGATGAAGATTAGGAATGAAGGAGGTGGAGACAAGTGTCACTGTGTGCTCCACTTCACTCTTATTTTACATAAATGTTCTAGGATTTTCCTTGTTGATATATTGTCCAGGTACTCCCCCAGTTCTAGAGAGTGTTCACTGGTGATAATGATATTAGATAAGGTGTCCTTGAGCTGAATATGTTCGCTAAGGAACCGTCACGTGTTCACTCAGTTGTAAACAAACACACAGTGCCGCGGGGTGTGGTGGGTGCTTCTTGTTCCCGAGATGCCACCCCCCCCCCCTCTCTTGAGAGGGGTAACTTTCAATGAATATTGATTGATTATTTTTACAGTCTAGACTTATGATTGAGATAAGATGTGATTATAATAAAATTAGATATAGGATTTAAAGATTATAAGTAGTACTTGATAATACCACTGATTCTTATTAAGGATTCGCTTTTATCTCTACCGGATATTGCATCAGTGTTCCAATAGATTTTTAATTAACAAATCCTTCTAGAAGCTTCTGGATCCTTGAGAGATCATGCACAAAGTCACGTAGGCATCTATAGGGCCCTGTAGCGTACGTGATCAAGTGGCATTATTATCTAGGATCAAGCTATATTGTGAATCGGTTGTGATTCTGATATGATTTTGATATGATATAGATATGATATAGATATGATACATTTATTAGATGATTATTAGATATGGTGGGTAAAAATTTCCCACAACTATACGAAACAAACACAAAATGAACAACAAAGAAAAAATGAGGTAGCTTACAAGGGGCTTACAAGGGTACAATGGAGTAAGGGAGCATGGTGAGGCTAGGCAACCTAGGTAATAAATGAAATCAGAGAAAAAACATATAAACATAGACTATACAATACAAAAGGTATAGATATACAAAATGAAGATAAAAACAAAACTATACAATACAAAAACAAAATGAACAAAAAAGAAAATTGAGGTAGATTGCTTACAGATATTAAATCTGTATATTAAATCTGTATATTCTCAGGTACACTGAAAGTAACAATATGCAATTTGAGACACAGGAGAGATGCTTCTTGCACATCTCTCCGCCAGCTCTCAAGTACTACGGTTTGTTGCCTGTGTATGTCAAGTTTTTGTCGAGTGTTAAGTATCTGTTAAGTAGATACTTATGCATGTACCACCAACTTCAAATCTTTGCGCGCCAACCTGCAAGGTGCGCTGTGACCTTGAAAATAGTGGAGCCTCATATATGCAGGCTGGCCGATTTATTTCTGCTGATCTTGTTTGATGGTTGGCGGCCCCTTTCACCCTGTGAATAGGCCATTTGCTGGTGTGCTGCTTTGTGGTTCACTGTGGAGCGAGTGTACCGTAATACTCTGCATATACGTGTTGTGTCTTTAACGCCATGGCAACTGCCCCGGATAAGGTGCCGGGCAGCACATCGCCGTTGCCAGATAGTGACTTTGTGGATGCATCGCACGCTCGTCAATTGTTTTCTAATGATGGTGTCACCTCCTCAGTAGTGCCCCACGACTCATCAGCAGGCGGTGCAGATGATGAGGGATTCACGGTGCAAATGAGTAGAAGTCAGCGTCGTAAGCAGTTGAGAAGGGCACGATCAAACCCACCAAATTCGGCTGCTGCCAGACATGTACGCTAGATTTTCCTCTGGGAACCACAGTAGAGGGAAAAGTGCACTGGTTTTGTGAAGCCTCTGGTGCACATTATGATAAGGTCATTAGGTTACCTAGAGATGAAAGTGACTATGTCTTCGTTACAAACGACAGTGCTTTTGTAAATGTGTTGCTAAACACAGAGTATGCAGGCAAATGAAAAATGCAGCACCTAGGTGTCCAAAAGTAAGCATTGTCATATTCAATGTTAATAAACTCATTAAGCCTGAATATCTTTGTGATGAAAATATTGTAAACTCTAAACGTCTGAGAAATGGCCTCATAGCTGCCACATGGAAAGGTGCCACGCCTATACCGGACAGAATTTACTCTAGAGCAGCTTTAGGTCGGCACTATAACATTGCCCTCTACAACCCTCCCCCTCGTAGGTGTTATAAGTGTCAACGATGGGGACGTCACGTGGCCAGGTACTGCACAAGCAAAAACTTTTTTTGTGCCGTGTGTGGTGAACCTCATAAATCTGAGGTGTGTTTTAAACTCATAAAGGAACTGCAGTCAGTAAGTGAAAAATGCATAAACTGTGGCAGGAACGGTGTTCAAGCCTGGCACCTTGACTGTGTCAAGCGACCAGCTGCTTACGGCCAGGTGCCCGGCCCCGCCCACCCGGGAGGACGGTTGCCAGGTACAGCTGCCGGCTCTAATTCCTGTGCAGAGCCACCTGGACGTAGTGTTCGTAGCAGCTGGATACCAAATACTTCACCATCTGCCAAGCACCGAGTGCACCACGGGGCCAGACGACAGGTGTCTGTTCAACCTGCGCCTGCCCGTCAGGTGCCAGGAACCTGCTTCCGGAGGTGTTGACACAACACTCGCCATACCCTTCACACCACCATGAAGAGCAGTTGCCAAATGCTGCAATCAGTCCCACTCGCTGTTCAGAGCCATCTGGAGGTGATGTTCGCTCCAGCTGGCTGCCAAACTCACCACCTGATAATTACGAAGTGCACAAGGGGACCGGTACCAGACCGAAGACTCCTGCCATCATCCCAGCTCCCCCACAAGAACCAGGTGCTGCATCTTCTGCCAGTGGTGGGCCTTCCCCTGATGTAGAGTGGCCACTTCCTGGTTCTGGGATAATGTCACCTACTGTGAGACCACCATCCACAGCTGGACCCCACAGTCAACTGGAAGTGGGGGATAAGGAACTGGATCAAAATGAGACAGATCGCAACCTCAGCCTCCCTACCACCTCGCCCTTGGGTTGCTCCACTGTTCAAGCAGTGGTTGCCCTTCGTGACCGGTTGCAGGAACACCAGCAGCAGTCACAGCAGCAAACGGAGCGGCTGCAAGAGCAACTCCAACATGAGAAAAAATCCACCAGCGATATTTCGACGATGCTCACGTGTATGAGGGGACTTGTAAGCAATGACTGCCAAACTTCCCCTTCCACCCCTGAACCCTCCAAACATGTGTTCGCTTGCCCATCAGGGGAAACTTCTAGTGATCTTGAAATCTTGTGTAGTGGAGCCCTTCCACGCAGGTTAACTGCCAAAGTTGTGCTAAAGTATGTTCAAAACGACTCTATAGCTGGAAATGACCGACAAATTGTACTAGACCATTGGATACAAATGTGTGACATTGGTAAAAAACTAAAAAATGTTCCTGGACTTATACCGTAGTGCAATAGATAATATGTATATAGATAACATATATTAAGTGAACTAATAATATCAATATATAATGCTGACTTTAAATGCACAATTAACTAAGTTATCCATCCTTAGCTGGAACATTGCATCCCTCAAAAAAAGGTTCTCAGATTTACATCACAAAGTAACAACTGAACACATCGATATTGTATGTCTCCAGGAGTGCAGAGTTCCCGCAAGATCCTCACCCCCGAAATTGCCCTCATTTGTTTCTTACAACCTCAGATCCAGTAACTCTTGCATTCTATACATCAAACAATCCCTACCCCATCAACTTCTGCCAGAAAAACAAACTGCCGGTCAACAGTATCATGGAGTGAGGATCTATGTGGGCAACTCTGTCCTCAATGTATTTAATCTATATGCTCCAGCAGGAAAGTTAAATTATATTGATCTTCCGGCCTGCGCTCAAGCAGAGCCAACCATCATTCTTGGTGACTACAATGCTAGACACAAGGACATTGGCGGCTCTCGCTTCAGTAACGGTAATGGGAATCAACTGCTGTCGCTACTAAATAGTCACCAAGATGTGCAGATTGTGGGTGACCTTGAACCCACGCATATTTGTGGAGGCATTCTAGACCTCTGTGTTGGTTTCAACGTCTCTCACGTCTGGTGCACATCATCTATTGTAACAGATTTGTTGTCAGATCATCACCCTAGATTGACTACTCTATGTATAGGAGATACCATCCTGCCCGGTGGAACTTTCAAACGCAAACGGCTCAGTGTTCCTCCTGCTCGACGTGAAGACTTTGTTGCTCATGTGTCAGAGTGGTACAGCACTTATGATCCCTCCACAGTCCAGACATTTAACGACGATCTAGTACAGAGCATTCAGATGTTTGCTGACCCTTTAGGTCGGCCCCCTGCACCATCCAATAGTCGGAACGACATGAAAGGTAATAAACGTCATGCCTATTACAATGACCCCAAACTGCGTACTTTGAAACGCACTGCCAGACGAGTTGGACTTGCATATAGGGAAACACGTACGCCAGCAATGCTCAAGCTCTTTCAGAAAGCCCTAGCCAAGGCGAGGGAGCGCATGACAGAGCTCAGGCAAGATAACTGGGAAACTTTTGTTAACAGTCTCAACTCTCACACCCCCCTCAGCCAGGCATGGAAGGATATTAAAAGAATTAAAGGCGATAAGATCGGCCAAGTAGCACACCCTCACCCTCTACACAGAGCAAACGAGTTAGTCGATGCTTGGGCAACCACCTCTAGCTTCAATAATCTTCCCCCAGACATACAGTTCAGATTAAATGCTGGTTACGGAGATCGAGAAAGGCTCGTTGACTTCATGCTCCACAAGGAAGATGAATGCAACGTGCCATTCACTGAGTTTGAATTACTCGCGGCCCTAAACAAAGGCAAAGCCACATCCCCCGGTGAAGATGGTATCACTTATGACATATTGCGTCTGCTCCCTTTAGTACCAGGGAATCCCCTGCTTGAGCTGTATAATATGAGCTATGTTACTGGGGAACTTCCTATCTCTTGGACCAACAGTATAATCATTCCAATTCCCAAGCCAAATCAAGAGAATGCTTTCCGCCCAATTTCCCTTACTAGCTGCATTTGCAAAACATTCGAGAGAATGGTCCTAAACCGTCTCCTCCATAGAATAAGAACCATGCTATCCCCCCAGATATATGGCTTCATGCATGGAAGGAGTGTGCATCATTGCATCACCACCTTTCTTACCCTGCACACTGAAAAGTCATATACCACCTTCCTAGATCTTAAGTCTGCCTTTGATATTGCAAATAGACATGTTATCTTGAGTGAGCTTGCAAGAATGAATATTGGTGGTCGGCTTCTTTGTTGGATCAGGGGTTACTTATCCAACAGGAAGTCATCTGTATTTTTCCAGGGGCATAGGAGTGTAACAAGAGACTTTGAACTAGGTACCCCGCAGGGTGGTGTCCTCAGTCCTACCTTATTTAATATCTTAATAAACACGCTGTTAAACTCTATACCGAGCAAACCCAACGTCCACATCATTAGCTATGCTGATGATATAATGATACACACCACTGGGTATGCTAACACGCAGAACACTCTTAACTCTGTATTAGATTCATGTCAGGACCTAGGTTTAATTATCTCAGCAGAGAAAACAAAGATACTAAATCGGCGCCCACCCAGGCAGGGAGGAGCTGTTCGCAAGATGCAACTGTCTGATGGCTCCCAGCTTGACTATGTAAACAGATTCAAATACCTTGGCCTTGAGGTGCCACTGTATGGTCCTGTTGTATTCAGACTCTGTCGTCAGTATAGAGGCTCCGAGCTCTCAAGGCTGTTGCAGGTTATCACTCAGGCTATGGTGCCAATGTCAGAATTGTCAAAATGATGTACCTTGCATACATCAGATCTTTAGTGGATTATGCTGCACCTCTGCTTGTTTTGATGCCTGAAAGAAAGCTTGGAGGGCTTGAAAAATTGCAGAACGAAGCCTTGAGGATAATCCTTGGGTGCCCTCGTACCACAAAGATACTTAATATGAGAAAGGAACTTAATATTCTGAGCGTTGTTGATCGTGTTACTGAAATTAACTGTCAAATTGGTATAAAAATGCTTAGGCTAACTCATCCTAATCCTTGCACAGAAGCCCTCCAGAATTACTTTATTGAAGATCAGCATTGTTCCAAATGGATAACAAAAACTGGAACTCAACTCAGAATGTATCAGATTCATGATTTGTACCAAGAGAAACAACAACGGCACTTTCCTGCACCGTGGGAGGTTACACCCTTTCCAGTTTTAATCCCTCCCTTTCCACCCAAGAAGCAAATTAGAGATCAGCCCAAGCTTCGTCTTGAGGCAAAGCTCAACGCCTTAAGCCATATTGATGCTCTGTCCACAGAGCATTCTCTCTCTCAAATCATATACACTGATGGTTCCCTACACCGCACCACGGGTGCAGCTGGAAGTGCAGTTGTTCTGACAATGGGCGATGGCTTGTACTTTGAGTGGGGAGTCCGTATAAACAACTGGGCCTCTACCCTTCAGACTGAACTATTTGCCTTGATCCTTGCACTGAAATGTGTACAAGTCTCCAAACTTGATACATTAATTGTAAGTGACTCCTTATCATCCTTAAATGCTCTCAACTCTTTAAGACATAACTGTAACATGCTCGTGTCCGAAGCTAGACACAAATACAACAAAATTATTAAGGATGGTAACAGAGTCCATTTCATGTGGTCTCCATCTCATGTTGGCCTCCGAATGCATGATAGAGCTGATAAGTTAGCCAAAGAATCTGCCTTTAAAGGAGCCGTTGAGTGTAACCTTGGATTGTCAATGAGCAATCTGAGAGCAGCAGTACACCGAGAACTTCAACAAGATCTTGTAGATCTGAGGCAAAGTGAAATTGACACCAGTAATTCCATCTATCATCATACTATCATGCAAGAGGAGCCCCACATCTATGGATCATCCAATAAAATCAGCAGACTTCTAGATGTTACTACTGCTCGGCTTAGACTCGGTTACAAGTATCTCTGGGAATTCTCATTATCTGCCGATGTAGACCTGACCAAATGTAAACTGTGTCAACAAAATTATTCGCACACCCTCCGTCACTATGTGATGGAGTGCGAAAAGATACGTGAATTTAGAGACAATTCTATAACCAATGTTCCAGCGATGTGTAAATATTTCATTCAAAATGATCTGCTACCAGAAATTTTAGCCAAATATCCCCAGTTTGCTAACTGTAGGTAGTAACTGAGTGATTGTAACCTATCCACCGCTGCCCACTGGATGGGGGGCGGTGTGCAGGACAAACATATAAATTGTGACACTAGCTCTCCACATATGTCAGTTGCTTAATTTAGAACCTGTATTTGAGGTCGATCTCGAACCCATTGTTGATGTGACGACTTATATTGAATTTTGTAACTAGCTCATCAAGATTGTAACTTGCTTAGCTAAATGAATTGTGGGGCTCAGTCCCTGAGCCCATTATGTGCCTCTGTAACCCTTTCCACTACCGCCCACGAGATGGTTATGGGGTGCATAATAAATGAACTAAAACTAAGGTCTATAAAGCTGTTGGGATATCTTATACAAGAAGGAGAAATTAGACCTGACCGGAACGCCTCGAGTCACTGTTAAAACTTCCACTACCAAGTAACACAGGTTCTTTACGCAGAACAATGGGAATGCTTGCACATTACTCCCGTTGGGTGCTGAGTTTTTCTGAGAAGATCCGTCCTCTCTCTCATGCCAATGATTTTCCCTTATCTGCAGCTGCTGCGAAAGCTTTTGAAGGATTGAAACAAGACATTGCTGAGGCAGTGGTTCGAGCAATCGACCCAACAGCTCCTTTCACTGTGGAAACCGATGCTTCAGATCATGCTATTGCCGCTACCCTAACCCAGAATGAACAACCAGTAGCTTTCTTCTCCCGAACACTTTCAAATAGTAAACAAAGGCACTCATCAGTGGAGAAGGAAGCGTATGCAATTGTGGAAGCCCTAAGGAAGTGGCGACGCTATCTTATTGGTCGCCATTTTCGGCTTGTGACTGACCAGCGCAGTGTCGCTTTTATGTTTAACTCTAAATCAGCTGGTAAGATTAAAAATGATAAAATTGCTAGATGGCGAGTCGAACTCTCCTGCTACCACTATGACATTGTATATCGCCCAGGTAAAAAGAACATACCAGCTGATGCATTTTCACGTGTATGTGGTGCCACCAGTATGGATGAATTAAAGGAATTGCATGACAATCTGTGTCACCCTGGAGTGCCTCGTATGGCTCATTTTGTCCGATGTCGAAATCTGCCTTATTCTGTGGAAGAAGTGAAGAAGATGACTAATTCTTGCTCTGCATGCTCTGAACTTAAACCTCGGTTTTGCAAGTTTGACTCTGGGCATTTGATTAAAGCTACTCAGTCATTTGAAAGACTCAACATAGATTTTAAAGGACCACTTCCATCACATTCAAGGAATAAATATATCCTTACTGTTGTAGATGAATTCTCTAGATTCCCTTTTGCATTCCCTTGTTCAGATATGACTACTGGTACAGTAATTCAGTGCCTGGTGCAGTTGTTTGTAATCTTTGGTATGCCTGTATATATACACTCTGATAGAGGAACTTCGTTTATGTCGGAGGAGTTGAAAGATTTTCTACTAAAAAGGGGGTAGCAACTAGCCTTACAACCCTAGAGGAAATGACCAGGCTGAGAAGTACAATGGGATCATTTGGAAGACAGTGCTGCTAGCTCTTAGGACGAGAGGCTTAGATGTATCCCAATGGGAAGTAGTTCTTCCTGATGCACTCCACTCTATTCTGATGCACCCGCCTTTTCCTCAACTGCCTCATCCTGAACTACCTCATCCTGAACTACTTCGTTCCGAACCACCTAACCTAGAAACACTAATTGGAAACCTTTCTCTGACGTAACACTCCCTCGAGAAGGTGGTATGTAGGAACCGACTGGAACACTAGAGGCATCAACTTTGCAGGAGTCCCTTCGACGATCTGGAAGGACTCGCAGTACCCCTACTCATCTTCGGGACTATGTTACTTAAAGCTAGAGGGGGATGAATGTAGTAAAAGTGTTATTGTATTATTGTACCCGGATGGATGCTCGCTTGACTGTTTTGTTTGGATGCTCGCTTGACTGTTTTGTTGTTGTCAGATCAGCTGTGTCGTGCCTGTGTACAGGTTAGTTTGTGTTCACTCCTAGTTAATTTCTATTTGTTCTAGCGTTAGTCATGTGTACTTTGCTTATTATATTATATATCTTAAGCACTGTTAGTCTTTATAAGTTTAGTATAATATATGGCTTGTGTATTGCAGGATGTAACTGTACTGTAATTATTTGTTCAATAAAGCCACATGTCTGGCAATGCTTCTCCCTTACCTCACTGCTCTTAACATACTTGGTACAACCTGTCACAAGTTAGGCTTAGTTATAAATGCAGACAAAACCAAATATGAGTATAGGAAACGAAGAAATATAACACTTACTCTAAATGGTGTGGAACTGAGCCGTGTTCAGAAGTACAAGTATCTGGGCATGTATGTTGGATACACATGTGAGAGTAAAAATGCTGAAATAAATCATATCAGCACCTTATGTAAAGCCCGTCTGCATCCTCTAAAAGCACTGGCTTTTTCTGGTAAAGGTGTTGGGGTGCCTATCTTGCGGATGTTATACATATATATAAGCACTGTTCGGTCCCTGATAGACTACGCAGCACCCGTTTTGTCTTACACAGGCCAAGGCAGAATTCAAAAAATAGAGCTGATACAGAACGAGGCTATGAGGATTATTCTTGGATGTCAAAGAAATGCAATGATTGAAATAATGAGAATGGAATTAAATTTACAGAGTGTGTGATAGAGTCCGTGACATTAACGCTAGAGTATCTATTCGTTTCATGCGGAGAAAAGGAGGGGATAGACATGCCTGAGTGACGTACACATTTCCAGGAAACTGAGAGAGACACGCTACACGAGGGGATTAGCTCATGACCTCAGGGAATACGATGTACTTGACTGCTGTAAACCCTCTCGACAGTGTAATAGGTCTGCTCCCTGGAAAGTACAGAAAATAGACGTCGAAATTGTACCCTCAAGGTGAAAAAGATTCATCACGAACAGGGACAATTATGGTGTTTGTATGGAAGCCTGATATCTCGGTTACCAAGAGGCAACAGTTTACATGTATATTGTGACGGGTCGGTGGCGGAGGATGGCAGGGCAGGGTGTGGTGTCCTAATAAAGGAATATACTGAGTTTGGGACTGTGGACAGGATAATTGAACTCCGACTTAGTAATTATATATCATCCACACGAGCTGAACTGCAGGCCATTCTGGCGTGTTTGGAGGAAGTGCGTCATGACGACAAAAATGTTTTTGTATTTGTCGATAGTCGAGGAGCACTTGATTCCTTAAACAGTCGAAACCCAGTCTTCATGTTGTGACGATAATCTCTTATCAGAGATTTAGCCTGCTATTTCTGCGAATCACGCCTGTCCTCATCAATATACAAGATACGTTTTGTAGTGGCTAAACGTATATGTTAGCCACACGTACCAGCAACTCCCTCCTTCCCCCCACTGCTGCACCTGGTCGACGCGCCGAACCCTTCAACGGCCTAACGAGCGACTTGCGACCATCCAGCTTCCTCATTGGCCGCCAACCAACACTCCACTCCGGCTCCCCGCCAATCACAAGACCTCACCAGTTATTGTTGGAGTCCCTTGCGTTTCTGCCAGCCAGAATATTGTGTGCTCGCAAGCTGTGAACTCCTAAGTGACTCACTCTGTGTGGTCAAATAGAGGTTCATAGTTAGTGCATATATTCCAGCATTCATATTTTACTTACTTTTGTATATCAATTCTCCTCCCCATTAACGTAATCTATTTTCATGTTTATATTGTTTATTATTTTTGCCAGTAAGCCAAGATTTTGCATTTATTTCAATTTGTGTTTTATTGTTATTAAAATCCATATTTTTTATTATTGCTTTAGTCTTTCCAACCTTACCACAGATTACCAAATCACGCAGTCATTCTTTTTTTTCTCTTTTTTTCCTTTTCTTTTTTATATATTATATGTGGCCCAGCACTGACACCTGCTAGTTGGAAGACTGCCGACCACCATT
>WNGS01107372.1:0-12639 GCA_020271785.1 Procambarus virginalis | reverse complement strand
GGTGTATATACCGAGGCAGGGTGTATAACCGAGGCAGGGTGTATATATCAAGGCAGGGTGTATATACTGAGGAAGGGTGTATATACTGAGGCAGGGTGTATATACCGAGGCAGGGTGAATATACCGAGGCAGGGTGTATATATTGAGGCAGGGTGTATATACCGAGGCAGGGTGTATATACTGAGGCAGGGTGTATATACCAAGGCAGGGTGTATATACCGAGGCAGGGTGTATATACCAAGGCAGGGTGTATATACTGAGGCAGGGTGTATATACTGAGGCAGGGTGTATATACCAAGGCAGGGTGTATATACTGAGGCAGGGTGTATATACCAAGGCAGGGTGTATATACTGAGGCAGGGTGTATATTCCGAGGCAGGGTGTATATACCGAGGTAGGGTGTATATATTGAGGCAGGGTGTATATACCGAGGCAGGGTGTATATACTGAGGCAGGGTGTATATACCAAGGCAGGGTGTATATACTGAGGCAGGGTGTATATACCAAGGCAGGGTGTATATACCAAGGCAGGGTGTATATACCAAGGCAGGGTGTATATACTGAGGCAGGGTGTATATACTGAGGCAGGGTGTATATACTGAGGCAGGGTGAATATACCGAGGAAGGGTGTATATATGAGGCAGGGTGTATATACTGAGGCAGGGTGTATATACTGAGGCAGGGTGTATATACTGAGGCAGGGTGAATATACTGAGGCAGGGTGTATATACCGAGGCAGGGTGTATAAACCGAGGCAGGGTGTATATACCAAAGCAGGGTGTATATACTGAGGCAGGGTGTATATACTGAGGCAGGGTGTATATACTGAGCCAGGGTGTATATACTGAGGCAGGGTGTATATACAGTGGTAGGGTGTATATACCGAGGCAGGGTGTATATACGGAGGCAGGGTGTATATACCGAGTGAGGGTGAATATACAGAGGCAGGTGTATATACCGAGGCAGGGTGTATATACCGAGGCAGGGTGTATATACCGAGGCAGGGTGTATAAACCGAGGCAGAGTGTATATACCGAGGCAGGGTGTATATATCGAGGCAGGGTGTATATACCGAGGCAGGGTGTATATACTGAGTCAGGGTGTATACACTGAGGCAGAGTGTATATACCGAGGCAGGGTGTACATACTGAGGCAGGGTGTATATACTGAGGCAGGGTGAATATACCGAGGCAGGGTGTATATACTGAGGCAGGGTGTATATACTGAGGCAAGGTGTATATACTGAGGCAGGGTGTATATACCGAGGCAGGGTGTATATACTGAGTCAGGGTGTATACACTGAGGCAGAGTGTATATACCGAGGCAGGGTGTACATACTGAGGCAGGGTGTATATACTGAGGCAGGGTGAATATACCGAGGCAGGGTGTATATACTGAGGCAGGGTGTATATACTGAGGCAAGGTGTATATACTGAGGCAGGGTGTATATACCGAGGCAGGGTGTATATACTGAGGAAGGGTGTATATACCGAGGCAGCGTGTATAAACCGAGGCAGGGTGTATATACTGAGGCAGGGTGTATATACCGAGGCAGGTGTGTATATACTGAGTCAGGGTGTATATACTGAGGCAGGGTGTATATACTGAGGCAGGGTGTATATACCGAGGCAGGGTGTATATACCGAGGCAGGGTGTATATACTGAGGCAGGGTGTATATACTGAGGCAGGGTGTATATACCGAGGCAGGGTGTATATACCGAGGCAGGGTGTATATACCGAGGCAGGGTGTATATACTGAGGCATGGTGTATATACCGAGGCAGGGTGTATAAACCGAGGCAGGGTGTATATACCGAGGCAGGGTGTATATACCGAGGCAGGGTGTATAAACCGAGGCATGGTGTATATACCGAGGCAGGGTGTATAAACCGAGGCAGGGTGTATATACACCGAGGCAGGGTGTATAAACCGAGGCAGGGTGTATATACTGAGGCAGGGTGTATATACCGAGACAGGGTATATATACCGAGGCAGAGTGTATATACCGAGACCGGGTGTATATACCGAGGCAGGGTGCATAAACCGAGTCAGGGTGTATATAACGAGGCAGGGTGTATAAACCGTGGCAGGGTGTATATACTGAGGCAGGGTGTATATATCGAGACAGGGTGTATATACCGAGGCAGGGTGTATATACCGAGGCAGGGTGTATATACTGCGGCATGCTGTATATACCGAGGCAGGGTGTATAATCCGAGGCAGGGTGTATATACACCGAGGCAGGGTGTATAAACCGAGGCAGGGTGAATATACTGAGGCAGGGTGTATATACACGAGGCATGGTGTATATACAGAGGCAGGGTGTATATACCGAGGCAGGGTGTATATACGGAGGCAGGGTGTATATATTGAGGCAGGGTGTATATACCGAGGCAGGGTGTATATACCGAGGCAGGGTGTATAAACCGAGGCATGGTGTATATACCGAGGCAGGGTGTATAAACCGAGGCAGGGTGTATATACTGAGGCAGGGTGTATAAACCGAGGCAAGGTGTATATATACCGAGGCAGGGTGTATAAACCGAGGCAAGGTGTATATATACCGAGGCAGGGTGTATAAACCGAGGCAGGATGTATATACCGAGGCAGGGTGTATAAACCGAGGCAGGGTGTTATACTGAGGCAGTGTGTATATACCGAGACAGGGTGTATATACCGAGGCAGGTTAGGTATATAGTGCAGCAGTGTGACCTCTCCTTCTATAATGCAACAATGACATAACAGCCGTCGTGGTAATAAAAAGTTTCCTAGAGCGAAGAGTTAAGAAAGAGAAAAAATATCTCTGGATAGTTAAGACCACGCTTGCTTTTACCACACACACAAGCACACTGTGTGTGTTTCACTGTGTGTGCCCTGACATACAGTGTGTGAAATGTTTTCGTTCCAAAGTGTACGTTGTGTATACGTTTCAAAGTGTATGTTGTGAATAAGTTCCAAAGTGTACGTTGTATATACGTTTCAAAGTGTACATGCATTGTGTATTAATTTGCTGCCACTGTACAGTAGCATCCAATATGTATGCTGTCACCGTACAATAACCAATAATACGTATTCGTTCACCGGTTCAGAGCCTACAATACGTATATTTTCACCGTAGCATAGACCGCGAACGTATGAAAATCAGCTCAACCTATGAACGTGGTTCTTGTTAGTCCAGAAAAGCGTACATATCCAGCGGTCAGTAGTGACCGTAAAAACCAAGCTAGCGTGCTTACCAGCCCAGTATACCAGCCCAGCATACCAGCCCAGTATACATATTTGAGGTCAGCCCAGCATAAGTAATTCTTCGCTGCTCTCGACTAATCCCGACGAAAAGTTCATATACGGTTAAATGCGCACAAACTACATGGTTGACTTGAATATATTCGTCTGAAGCAACACCAACCTGTCACCGCCTCATCCTCTTCGCAGCTCATTAACACCCTGCCAAACCCTCTTCTTATACCCCTGAACAAGATAGGAGGCCATACATCGAAGCCGCATTGGTATATACCGAGGGGAGGTGGGTATATACCGAGAGGTGGAGGTTATATATTGAGAGGTGGAGGGTATATACCGAGAGATGGTGGGTATATACAGAGAGGTGGAGGTTATATATTGAGAGGTGGAGGTTATATATTGAGAGGTGGTGGGTATATACCGAGAGGTGGTGGGTATATACCGAGAGGTGGAGGGTATATATATATATTGAGAGATGGTGGGTATATACCGAGAGCTGGAGGTTATATATTGAGAGGTGGTGGGTATATACCGAGAGGTGGAGGTTATATATTGAGAGGTGGTGGGTATATACCGAGAGGTGGAGGTTATATATTGAGAGGTGGAGGGTATATACCGAGAGGTGGAGGGTATATACCGAGAGGTGGAGGGTATATACCGAGAGATGGAGGGTATATATCGAGAGGTGGAGGGTATATACCGATGCACAGTGGGACTTAATATACAATTCAAGCCTGACATAACTGCCCTTAGATACAAAATTTCCTAGAGCGAAGAATTAAGGGAAACAGGAAAAATATATTTGTATATTTAGGAACTAATAAACATCGGATTATTTCGGTGCAGTTAGCTATGATGTCACCGTGACAATGGAAGAACAACGGGCACTGGACCCAGAAGGCCCATATTGGCCCGCACGAGGCAGCGCCTAGACTCACATCCTCTTAAACTCACACACATCCTTAATGAAATGACAAGAACATGATGGAATCTACCGGGTAGTACTTGTCCCCGAGGAGTCCACGGTCGAGGGTTCGATTCCACTGAATTACCTCAATAAATTTACCCACGTGCACGTCTGAGGCCTGAGATCGTTCAGAGATGCCAAGTTCACCATTGCATCTGGCAACATTCTCCATAAATCAACAACTCTGATTGCAATCTCAGCACTCAGCCCAGGTTTTTCTCGAATCCAAACACATCCGTCACACACCTGTTTCATGCTCTAGCATGGCAGGTGTGCTGAGTGTAGGCGAGAGAGTGAAGGCGCATGTGGTAACCAAGATAATAGTCCCATTTCTTATGATTTAATAACCGATTACAGATCAGTGAAGAAAAAGATGTAGGTTAGATGCAAGTTACATTTGTTGCCATAAAAACTCTAGTCAAAACAGCTTCCTACTCTTGGTATAACCAATTCTCACTTTAGTCGCCACACATTTCCAATCTTGGTATAACCAAGTACCACAATGGCCAACACTTTCTGAGAAATGTGTTGATAAATGTGATTAATGTAAATTATAAATATCACTCTTCCTATAATTTTTTCCATATAGATTAGTATATTATCATAAGGTCAACACTGACAGGGGGTTTATCTGGACTAGCAATAAGGCCAACACTGACATGAGGGTATATCTGGACTAACTATAAGGCGAACACTGACAGATGGTGTATCTGGACTAACTATAAGGCCAACACTGACATGAGGGTGTATCTGGACTAACTATAAGGCCAACACTGACATGAGGGTGTATCTGGACTAACTATAAGGCCAACACTGACATGAGGGTGTATCTGGACTAACTATAAGGCCAACACTGACATGAGGGTGTATCTGGACTAACTATAAGGCCAACACTGACATGAGGGTGTATCTGGACTATCTATAAGGCCAACACTGACATGAGGGTGTATCTGGACTAACTATAAGGCCAACACTGACATGAGGGTGTATCTGGACTAACTATAAGGCCAACACTGACATGAGGGTGTATCTGGACTAACTATAATGCCAACACTGACATGAGGGTGTATCTGGACTAACTATGAGGCCAACACTGACATGAGGGTGTATCTGGACTAACTATAAGGCCAACACTGACATGAGGGTGTATCTGGACTATCTATAAGGCCAACACTGACATGAGGGTGTATCTGGACTAACTATAAGGCCAACACTGACATGAGGGTGTATCTGGACTAACTATAAGGCCAACACTGACATGAGGGTGTATCTGGACTAACTATAAGGCCAACACTGACATGAGGGTGTATCTGGACTATCTATAAGGCCAACACTGACATGAGGGTGTATCTGGACTAACTATGAGGCCAACACTGACATGAGGGTGTATCTGGACTAACTATAAGGCCAACACTGACATGAGGGTGTATCTGGACTAACTATAAGGCCAACACTGACATGAGGGTGTATCTGGACTAACTATAAGGCCAACACTGACATGAGGGTGTATCTGGACTAACTATAAGGCCAACACTGACATGAGGGTGTATCTGGACTATCTATAAGGCCAACACTGACATGAGGGTGTATCTGGACTAACTATAAGGCCAACACTGACATGAGGGTGTATCTGGACTAACTATAAGGCCAACACTGACATGAGGGTGTATCTGGACTAACTATAAGGCCAACACTGACATGAGGGTGTATCTGGACTATCTATAAGGCCAACACTGACATGAGGGTGTATCTGGACTAACTATAAGGCCAACACTGACATGAGGGTGTATCTGGACTAACTATAAGGCCAACACTGACATGAGGGTGTATCTGGACTAACTATAAGGCCAACACTGACATGAGGGTGTATCTGGACTAACTATAAGGCCAACACTGACATGAGGGTGTATCTGGACTAACTATAAGGCCAACACTGACATGAGGGTGTATCTGGACTAACTATAAGGCCAACACTGACATGAGGGTGTATCTGGACTAACTATAAGGCCAACACTGACATGAGGGTGTATCTGGACTAACTATAAGGCCAACACTGACATGAGGGTGTATCTGGACTAACTATAAGGCCAACACTGACATGAGGGTGTATCTGGACTAACTATAAGGCCAACACTGACATGAGGGTGTATCTGGACTAACTATAAGGCCAACACTGACATGAGGGTGTATCTGGACTAACTATAAGGCCAACACTGACATGAGGGTGTATCTGGACTAACTATAAGGCCAACACTGACATGAGGGTGTATCTGGACTAACTATAAGGCCAACACTGACATGAGGGTGTATCTGGACTAACTATAAGGCCAACACTGACATGAGGGTGTATCTGGACTAACTATAAGGCCAACACTGACATGAGGGTGTATCTGGACTAACTATAAGGCCAACACTGACATGAGGGTGTATCTGGACTAACTATAAGGCCAACACTGACATGAGGGTGTATCTGGACTAACTATAAGGCCAACACTGACATGAGGGTGTATCTGGACTAACTATAAGGCCAACACTGACATGAGGGTGTATCTGGACTAACTATAAGGCCAACACTGACATGAGGGTGTATCTGGACTAACTATAAGGCCAACACTGACATGAGGGTGTATCTGGACTAACTATAAGGCCAACACTGACATGAGGGTGTATCTGGACTAACTATAAGGCCAACACTGACATGAGGGTGTATCTGGACTAACTATAAGGCCAACACTGACATGAGGGTGTATCTGGACTAACTATAAGGCCAACACTGACATGAGGGTGTATCTGGACTAACTATAAGGCCAACACTGACATGAGGGTGTATCTGGACTAACTATAAGGCCAACACTGACATGAGGGTGTATCTGGACTAACTATAAGGCCAACACTGACATGAGGGTGTATCTGGACTAACTATAAGGCCAACACTGACATGAGGGTGTATCTGGACTAACTATAAGGCCAACACTGACATGAGGGTGTATCTGGACTAACTATAAGGCCAACACTGACATGAGGGTGTATCTGGACTAACTATAAGGCCAACACTGACATGAGGGTGTATCTGGACTAACTATAAGGCCAACACTGACATGAGGGTGTATCTGGACTAACTATAAGGCCAACACTGACATGAGGGTGTATCTGGACTAACTATAAGGCCAACACTGACATGAGGGTGTATCTGGACTAACTATAAGGCCAACACTGACATGAGGGTGTATCTGGACTAACTATAAGGCCAACACTGACATGAGGGTGTATCTGGACTAACTATAAGGCCAACACTGACATGAGGGTGTATCTGGACTAACTATAAGGCCAACACTGACATGAGGGTGTATCTGGACTAACTATAAGGCCAACACTGACATGAGGGTGTATCTGGACTAACTATAAGGCCAACACTGACATGAGGGTGTATCTGGACTAACTATAAGGCCAACACTGACATGAGGGTGTATCTGGACTAACTATAAGGCCAACACTGACATGAGGGTGTATCTGGACTAACTATAAGGCCAACACTGACATGAGGGTGTATCTGGACTAACTATAAGGCCAACACTGACATGAGGGTGTATCTGGACTAACTATAAGGCCAACACTGACATGAGGGTGTATCTGGACTAACTATAAGGCCAACACTGACATGAGGGTGTATCTGGACTAACTATAAGGCCAACACTGACATGAGGGTGTATCTGGACTAACTATAAGGCCAACACTGACATGAGGGTGTATCTGGACTAACTATAAGGCCAACACTGACATGAGGGTGTATCTGGACTAACTATAAGGCCAACACTGACATGAGGGTGTATCTGGACTAACTATAAGGCCAACACTGACATGAGGGTGTATCTGGACTAACTATAAGGCCAACACTGACATGAGGGTGTATCTGGACTAACTATAAGGCCAACACTGACATGAGGGTGTATCTGGACTAACTATAAGGCCAACACTGACATGAGGGTGTATCTGGACTAACTATAAGGCCAACACTGACATGAGGGTGTATCTGGACTAACTATAAGGCCAACACTGACATGAGGGTGTATCTGGACTAACTATAAGGCCAACACTGACATGAGGGTGTATCTGGACTAACTATAAGGCCAACACTGACATGAGGGTGTATCTGGACTAACTATAAGGCCAACACTGACATGAGGGTGTATCTGGACTAACTATAAGGCCAACACTGACATGAGGGTGTATCTGGACTAACTATAAGGCCAACACTGACATGAGGGTGTATCTGGACTAACTATAAGGCCAACACTGACATGAGGGTGTATCTGGACTAACTATAAGGCCAACACTGACATGAGGGTGTATCTGGACTAACTATAAGGCCAACACTGACATGAGGGTGTATCTGGACTAACTATAAGGCCAACACTGACATGAGGGTGTATCTGGACTAACTATAAGGCCAACACTGACATGAGGGTGTATCTGGACTAACTATAAGGCCAACACTGACATGAGGGTGTATCTGGACTAACTATAAGGCCAACACTGACATGAGGGTGTATCTGGACTAACTATAAGGCCAACACTGACATGAGGGTGTATCTGGACTAACTATAAGGCCAACACTGACATGAGGGTGTATCTGGACTAACTATAAGGCCAACACTGACATGAGGGTGTATCTGGACTAACTATAAGGCCAACACTGACATGAGGGTGTATCTGGACTATCTATAAGGCCAACACTGACATGAGGGTGTATCTGGACTAACTATAAGGCCAACACTGACATGAGGGTGTATCTGGACTAACTATAAGGCCAACACTGACATGAGGGTGTATCTGGACTAACTATAAGGCCAACACTGACATGAGGGTGTATCTGGACTAACTATAAGGCCAACACTGACATGAGGGTGTATCTGGACTAACTATAAGGCCAACACTGACATGAGGGTGTATCTGGACTAACTATAAGGCCAACACTGACATGAGGGTGTATCTGGACTAACTATAAGGCCAACACTGACATGAGGGTGTATCTGGACTAACTATAAGGCCAACACTGACATGAGGGTGTATCTGGACTAACTATAAGGCCAACACTGACATGAGGGTGTATCTGGACTAACTATAAGGCCAACACTGACATGAGGGTGTATCTGGACTAACTATAAGGCCAACACTGACATGAGGGTGTATCTGGACTAACTATAAGGCCAACACTGACATGAGGGTGTATCTGGACTAACTATAAGGCCAACACTGACATGAGGGTGTATCTGGACTAACTATAAGGCCAACACTGACATGAGGGTGTATCTGGACTAACTATAAGGCCAACACTGACATGAGGGTGTATCTGGACTAACTATAAGGCCAACACTGACATGAGGGTGTATCTGGACTAACTATAAGGCCAACACTGACATGAGGGTGTATCTGGACTAACTATAAGGCCAACACTGACATGAGGGTGTATCTGGACTAACTATAAGGCCAACACTGACATGAGGGTGTATCTGGACTAACTATAAGGCCAACACTGACATGAGGGTGTATCTGGACTAACTATAAGGCCAACACTGACATGAGGGTGTATCTGGACTAACTATAAGGCCAACACTGACATGAGGGTGTATCTGGACTAACTATAAGGCCAACACTGACATGAGGGTGTATCTGGACTAACTATAAGGCCAACACTGACATGAGGGTGTATCTGGACTAACTATAAGGCCAACACTGACATGAGGGTGTATCTGGACTAACTATAAGGCCAACACTGACATGAGGGTGTATCTGGACTAACTATAAGGCCAACACTGACATGAGGGTGTATCTGGACTAACTATAAGGCCAACACTGACATGAGGGTGTATCTGGACTAACTATAAGGCCAACACTGACATGAGGGTGTATCTGGACTAACTATAAGGCCAACACTGACATGAGGGTGTATCTGGACTAACTATAAGGCCAACACTGACATGAGGGTGTATCTGGACTAACTATAAGGCCAACACTGACATGAGGGTGTATCTGGACTAACTATAAGGCCAACACTGACATGAGGGTGTATCTGGACTAACTATAAGGCCAACACTGACATGAGGGTGTATCTGGACTAACTATAAGGCCAACACTGACATGAGGGTGTATCTGGACTAACTATAAGGCCAACACTGACATGAGGGTGTATCTGGACTAACTATAAGGCCAACACTGACATGAGGGTGTATCTGGACTAACTATAAGGCCAACACTGACATGAGGGTGTATCTGGACTAACTATAAGGCCAACACTGACATGAGGGTGTATCTGGACTAACTATAAGGCCAACACTGACATGAGGGTGTATCTGGACTAACTATAAGGCCAACACTGACATGAGGGTGTATCTGGACTAACTATAAGGCCAACACTGACATGAGGGTGTATCTGGACTAACTATAAGGCCAACACTGACATGAGGGTGTATCTGGACTAACTATAAGGCCAACACTGACATGAGGGTGTATCTGGACTAACTATAAGGCCAACACTGACATGAGGGTGTATCTGGACTAACTATAAGGCCAACACTGACATGAGGGTGTATCTGGACTAACTATAAGGCCAACACTGACATGAGGGTGTATCTGGACTAACTATAAGGCCAACACTGACATGAGGGTGTATCTGGACTAACTATAAGGCCAACACTGACATGAGGGTGTATCTGGACTAACTATAAGGCCAACACTGACATGAGGGTGTATCTGGACTAACTATAAGGCCAACACTGACATGAGGGTGTATCTGGACTAACTATAAGGCCAACACTGACATGAGGGTGTATCTGGACTAACTATAAGGCCAACACTGACATGAGGGTGTATCTGGACTAACTATAAGGCCAACACTGACATGAGGGTGTATCTGGACTAACTATAAGGCCAACACTGACATGAGGGTGTATCTGGACTAACTATAAGGCCAACACTGACATGAGGGTGTATCTGGACTAACTATAAGGCCAACACTGACATGAGGGTGTATCTGGACTAACTATAAGGCCAACACTGACATGAGGGTGTATCTGGACTAACTATAAGGCCAACACTGACATGAGGGTGTATCTGGACTATCTATAAGGCCAACACTGACATGAGGGTGTATCTGGACTAACTATAAGGCCAACACTGACATGAGGGTGTATCTGGACTAACTATAAGGCCAACACTGACATGAGGGTGTATCTGGACTAACTATAAGGCCAACACTGACATGAGGGTGTATCTGGTCTATCTATAAGGCCAACACTGACATGAGGGTGTATCTGGACTAACTATAAGGCCAACACTGACATGAGGGTATATCTGGACTAACTATGAGGCCAACACTGACATGAGGGTGTATCTGGACTAACTATAAAGCCAACACTGACATGAGGGTGTATCTGGACTAACTATAAGGCCAACACTGACATGAGGGTGTATCTGGACTAACTATAAGGCCAACACTGACATGAGGGTGTATCTGGACTAACTATAAGGCCAACACTGACATGAGGGTGTATCTGGACTATCTATAAGGCCAACACTGACATGAGGGTGTATCTGGACTAACTATGAGGCCAACACTGACATGAGGGTGTATCTGGACTAACTATAAGGCCAACACTGACATGAGGGTGTATCTGGACTAACTATAAGGCCAACACTGACATGAGGGTGTATCTGGACTAACTATAAGGCCAACACTGACATGAGGGTGTATCTGGACTAACTATAAGGCCAACACTGACATGAGGGTGTATCTGGTCTAACTATAAGGCCAACACTGACATGAGGGTGTATCTGGAATAAAGAGTGAAAAACTTCAACATAAATTTAAAGGGGATGTATTTCGTGTCGTTGAAACACTGATCATCGTGATATTAAATAGAAAGATCTCATCCTAATTATGAAAGGGGTGTATATGTATACTTGAGAGGGATGTAAGACTCCTGCTTCAAGACAATTATCTAAAAAATAACGGAATGTCCTTAATCTGCCTATTTCAAGATGGAAGAAAATGAACGGAAATATGGAGTTCGATAATGTATCCTAACTTCCAAGTGTACCACAGACATTTTTTGTAGTACTGAAATAGTTCTTAGCTTTATTTTATTTCGAGGTATTCCCAATTCCCTCTCGTCGAGGTTTTTTATTTTTTTTAGTTTTCGTCTAAAAGTCGTGGTGTTGGCAACGCAGCGCGAGGTGGTATAAACGATCCGGGGTACCGAGCAGGGTTCAGTGGTGGCGGTGAGAGCGGAAGAGCAGCACAGGGAACCTTTCTACCTTGTACACCATCAAGGTCTTGTACACCAACACTACTCCATCAAAATGCTGCGCGTCGTTCTTGTCGTCTGCTGGCCGTCTGTGTCTCAGGTGAGACCAAAGCCATGTTCGGTATTGTT
>WNGS01107361.1:0-18905 GCA_020271785.1 Procambarus virginalis | reverse complement strand
AGGAAGAACAAGAGCGTGAAGCTGCTCTGGCAAAGAAGCTCTACAAATCAAGAAAGAAGAAATCCCACTCAAAGAGCGAGAGCACTGAAGAAAGAAGAAAGTGAACGTGAGTTGGCCTTATTCAAAGAGCGTGAAAAAGTACAACTTGAAGTAAGACAACGACAACTCGAATGCAGCGTGAACACGACAAACGGCAAGCAGAAGCTGCTCTAGACTGTCGTAACAGAGAACTCACGATGGACGCTACACACCAAGCTCAACTCCAACAAGCTGCAGCTAGTCTTCCTCCAAGTTTCAATGTCTCCCATGCAAGTAAGTTAATGCCCCCGTTCATAGAAACGGAGGTTGATGTGTTCTTCACAACTTTTGAGACCCTTGCTAATCAACTTAGTTGGCCTGACGACCAATGGGCTACCCTTCTCCGAGTACATTTAACAGGTAGAGCAGCAGTCACACTCAGCACTTTGGCATCTGAAAACGACTACACCACCCTGAAGCAAGCTGTGTTGGACGCCTACCTTCTCTCCACCGAAAGCTATCGACGAAAGTTCCGTGACTACGTCAAGGCAAGTACCACCACCTTCTTAGAATTTGCTAACACCAAACGGAGATATTTCATGAAATGGCTGGAGGCAGCACATGTCTCTACTTTTCCAGAGCTTGTCAACCTCATGCTGGTTGAAGAATTTTTGAGGCGTGTACCTCCTCCTGTCCGCCTATACTTAGCAGACAAAGAAGAGACCGATTTGGTGAAATGCGCGAAGTCAGCTGACACTTACAGCCTCATCCACCGGCTGACACCAGAACCTACCAGTAAGAAGTCTTGGTACAGTTACGAGAAAGCGAGCCCAGATCAAGGTACCTCTCAACTGTACTGCAGGTATTGTCGACTCTATGGACATACCATAGAAAAATGTGGTAAGTCCCAATCTAAAGGTAACATAGAACCTACTAAGCCCAAACCTAATCACCCTAAGTCAGGTAAGCCTGTAATGAATGTTGGTGTTCATGCTAATGATCTCTCTCTCTTTAGCAAACATCTGTATCCAGGAACTATCTCTACCACGGTTCAGATTCTGAGGGACGTTTTGGACTTAAGATCCTGAGAGACACAGCGGCTCTACAATCGATCGTCTTGAAATCAGCTGTGCCCAACGTCGCCTACACAGGAGAGACTGTATTCATCACTGACCTTACTGCTACTACTCCTTATCCTCTTGCCAGAGTCCACCTAGATTGTCCCTTCGTGACCGGTGAAGTCCAAGTCGCCGTCAGGGAAAAGCCTTTTCCCATGCCTGGAGTGCAACTTCTCCTGGGCAACGACTTGGCAGAAGACCAACAACCGAACAACCTGATCGTCAAGGACATATCCCAGGTGGGTAACTCTGTGTTGGATAACCCGATTTTTGAGCATGTTCCAGCAAAGGTTCAAGAGAGTGATGAAGTTTCTCCTCCTGTTATGGTGACCACCCGTGCTCAAGCTGCACGACCACAGCCAGCTGACTCTACTGCTACCGCTGTCCCTCAAGACCCTTCGAAACTACCCCCAAATCTGACCGCTTTGGAGTTCCGTAAGTTACAGAGAGATGATCTTACATTGACACCATTATTCTTTCAGGCTGAGACCCAATCCGACAGTGTTCCTGGGTTCTTTATGGAGAACGAATTACTCTATCGCAGATATAGACCCAGTAAACTGAAGGAAGAGGACGATTGGGCAAACGTTGAACAGCTAGTGATTCCTACCAGCCTGCGGCCCACGATTCTACACCTGGCCCACGGAGCTCTATCACACTACGGGTTTAACAAGACATACCATGGGATTCGTCAGGACTACTACTGGCCAGGTATGGTTAATGACGTAAAGCAGTTTGTGCAACAATGCCACGTGTGCCAGAAAGCAGGGAAACCAAACGTTTCAGTTCCCAGAGCACCACTGATACCCATCCAGTGCCTGAGGAACCATTCCACAGACTTATTATTGACTGTGTTGGTCCTTTGCCTCGGACCACTGCCGGCAACGCCTATATCTTAACCATCCTGTGTCCTACCACCAGATTCCCGATAGCAGTTCCAGTGAAAAATATTACGGCTGCTACAGTGGTGAAGAATCTACTGAAAATCTTCACCCAGTATGGATTTCCGAGGGAGATTCAGAGCGATTGTGGCACCAACTTCACCAGTGATCTCTTCAAACGGACTCTGGAGGAGTTTAACATCAAACAGGTACTGTCCAGCCCCTATCATCCTGCTTCACAGGGTTCTCTTGAACGTAGTCATCAGACCATCAAGGCACTCTTAAAAAAGTTTTGTAATGAGACCTCAAAAGAATGGGATAGGCAACTTGATCTCATCATGTGTATTTTCAGAAGTCTTCCCAACGAGTCACTAGGAGTATCTCCTTATGAGATGCTCTACGGACGTAAGTGCCGTACACCTCTCAAGGCTTTCAAGGATTCTCTACGTGATGCCACCTTCAGTGAGCATCAGAATGTGCCCCAGTATCTTCAAAACCTCCGACACATTCTAGAGAGGGTCCATTCCTTTGCCAACAACAACCTACAGAAAGCCCAGGAGAGGATGAAGACTCGTTATGACCAGCACTGCCAAGTAAGGAAGTTTAAACCGGGAGACTTAGTTCTTGCCTATTTCCCTATCCCAGGTTCTCCTTTACAAAACAGGTTCTCAGGACCCTATCGTGTTAAGGAGTGCCGGAACAACTTCAACTACGTTCTCGAAACCCCTGATAGGCGGCGGAAGACCCAGCTGTGTCACATCAATCTGCTCAAACGTTACCAGGGTGTTCCTCCCACTGTGCTAACCAACTTCACAACCTTTTCAGGTCCATACAACCACAGTGAGACCTTCCCTGCTTCTCCTTCCGAAAGCCCTGACACTGAGACAGCGCTTTCTAATTCAGAAATCCTTACTAACATCTATGATCATTTTCAGGACGATAATAGTGCTTCACTCATCAAACTCATCAGAGAACATCAGGAGTTGTTTCGAGATGATCCCCAAGAGTGTACTGTGACTCGACACGACATCCAACTGCTACCTGATACCCAGCCGATTCGCCAACCGTTCTACCGAATCAGCCCTAGCAAAACGGAAGTCATGCGTGCTGAGGTACAGTACCTCTTGGACCATGGACTGGCTACCCCCTGTGAGTCCCCCTGGGCCTCACTATGCATCTTGGTTCCCAAACCTCACGGTAAGATCCGTCTTTGCACGGACTATAGGAAGCTTAACAGTGTCACCGTGAAGGACGCATACCCATTACCTAGGATCGATGATATACTTGATGCCATTGGTAATGCCCGCTACCTGTCTCAAGTAGACTTACTCAAGGGCTACTACCAGGTGCGTCTAACGGAGCGAGCTAAGGAACTGTCTGCTTTATCACCCCTTTCGGACTTTTCAGATATAACCGGCTTCCCTTTGGACTCTGCAATGCCCCAGCCACCTTTCAGAGAGCTGTCAACCGCGTCATCCAGGGCTTGGACAACACCTACGCCTACTTGGATGATATCGTTGTAGCATCCGACACCTGGAGCGAACACCTGCTCCAGCTGCAACGACTGTTCACCAAGCTCCTGAAAGCCGGCCTCACCATCAATCTGGGCAAGTCCACTTTTGCCAAAGGTAAAGTGCGGTATCTGGGTCATGTTATAGGGAGTGGCAGCCTAGCTCCGTTAAATATCCATATTCAAGCTATCCAACAGTATCCACAGCCTACTACCAGGAAGCAGCTCCTGCTCTTCCTTGGTCTTGCTTCCTATTACCGTAGGTTTGTTAAGAACTTTAGCACTGTTGAAACACCTTTAATCACCTTGACCAGTCCCAAGCAACGGTATAATTGGACCAGGGAGCAAACCGTTGCCTTCGAACAACTCAAATTCCTCCTCTGTTCTAATCCTATTCTCGCCTCACCGGATACCAAGAAGCCTTTCATCCTCCACGTCGACGCCAGTGGTACCGGTATCGGAAGTGTATTAATGCAGCAGCGAGGCGAGGAGGTTCTACCTGTCAGCTACTACAGTTGCAACTTGAAGCCCCATCAGAAAAACTACAGCACTATAGAGAAGGAACTCCTCTCCATCGTCCTGAGCTTGCAACACTTTGCACCATATCTGCAAGGTGCTAGGTCCACTACCATCTATTCGGACCACAACCCTCTAAGATTCCTACATCAAGCCCAATTCAATAACCAACGTCTGCTGCGATGGGCTTTATACCTTCAAGGCTTCAATCCGAAGATCTGTTACATCAAGGGGCCTGATAACATCATCACTGATGCCCTCTCCAGAGTGCATGAGGTAGAGGCAGCTCCACCTCCCACTCTACCTCCCGAGAACGTGACTTCACCAGAACCGCAGGCTTCGGGGGAGAGTTGTGACGATAATCTCTTCCCAGAGATTTAGCCTGCTCTTCTCTTCCTTCGTCACGTTCCCAGCAATATTCAAGATACGTTTTACAGTGGCTTAAACGTATATATCAAGACCCGCCACGCACCTGCAACTCCCCTCCCCCCACTCCTACACCTCTGGTCGACGCGCCGACCCCGCCAACAACTGCTACTCCCAGCCAAACTACCTGCTTGCATTCTCATTGGCCGTTCGAGAACACACCACTTCAGTTCTACGCCAATCACCTTCCTCGCCAAGTCAACGTCGGGATCAACTGGCAGCCCTACAGTTAGAATATCTAGTGCTCTCACGCTATGAACACCTAGTTGACTCACCTCGTGTGATCAAATAGAGGCTTATAGCTAGCGCATATATTCCCAGCACCTTTCCTTATTATTCATTATTGTATGTCCTCCCTGTCCCATTGTTCACTTAAATTCATTCTTTTATATTATTTTTCCACTTGTTGTCTTACCCCCTTTGATCAGCCAAGGAATTGTCTTTATTTTACTTTGTTTTTTCTAGATTTATTAAATGTCATTATTTATTATTGTGTTTTGTGTCTCTTCCCTTACCTTACCACAGATTATTAAACAAGCAGTCATTCTTTTTTTTTCTTTTTTTGTTGTTGTTGATACTTATATGTGGCCTGGCATTGACATCTGCCATTGGAAGACTGCAGAACACCATACTCCACTACTTTACCGTCACAGCAGTCATGAATTGCCCTGTGGATCAACGGGTTGTCATTATGCAGGGACAATTCAACAGCATGATGGGGTAAATAGTGACCTGTTTTCCGGTCATCATTATCAACAACTTCAATAATTTACTGTTGAGTTGTTGCTGAATTAATTGATGGTACATATTTAATTTATCTGGCTGTTTTTTCAGCCGTATCAATTGTGACTGTAATTGAGAGGCTGCCATGAAATAATTAACTGGAAGTTGTGGATGATTCAACTTCCATGGCAATCTCACCCAGTATTGTTTGTCTTTATAGACAACTGTATCCAGATATTGCTGGTAAGTCCACATATCATCAGGACTTGGTTGTTCAGGGACAATACCTAAAGTGTCTAGATCCCACAAACGATGTACAGGTGGATCAGACTCAATATCTTCAGATATTTCTCTGAAATGTAGGGGTGACTGTTCCAAGCCTAGTCACGCCACTATTGCATTGTTATCTTGTTTGTTGGTTGACGCTGCCCTTTGTTGGAAAAGCACCGGTCCAGTAAGCAACTTGCCTCCAGCAGATGACAACAAATTCATTCCGTGTTGTCTGGTGCATCCAGTTATAAATTTATAATAATGGTCAGCGCCTATAAGTATACCAACATCTGTGAGGCAGTCAGAATTTATTTTGTAATCTGCTAGCCTCATGCGGTTTCGTTTAAGATATCTCGCAGTGCGAGCTAGTCCTGAGACCTGCAGGTCTGAAGGCAGTTTATCAACTACTACCGCTTGTATTGGACTAGTAGAAGATCCAAGTCTCACTAATACCTTGACTACTTGGTATTCACGAGGTCCACTATTAGTCAAGAACCCAGAAATGTTCAGTCTCACACTTTTGGCAGGTTTTAATTTTAACTGCTCCACTAATTGTTGCGTGATAAAGGTTTTCTGTGATCCCTGATCAAAGAGACCTCTAGTGTTGACTCTAGATTTCTTGTCTATTAGCTTAAGTTGAGCTGTAGGCAGAGTGGTATTATTGCCTGCCTCAGTAGCAAGTACACTTATTTCCTGATGTACTTTGCAATATTGTACCGTGGTAGAATCCATAGAATTCTTCCCAGGTGTCACAGATTGGGTAGAAATTGTTCTACATAAGGCATAATGATGTACACCTTTGTGGCATCTACTGCATAACGTAGCTGCACAACACATTTACTGGGTTCATGAGAACCCATGCACTTGGTGCATCTGTGTAATTCTTGAAGTTTTTTAATCCTGGTGTTAAAGTTAGGATAAACCGTACATTTGTAGGTGAGATGTTCTTGATCGCAGAACAAGCACCTTCTCTCTCTGACTGAATTTGTCCCTTTAGTAGACACATCAGTTGCAGTGTCAGAGGGAGATACAGTATAAGTACCTACACTACTACTCCCCTTTCCAGTGGATGGAGTAGTCTTAGGCTTAGATTTATTGGATTTATTCAAAGTCAATTTAGGTTTGACTGAGATGTCAATGTTAGGTAATTTAGACTCAGGTTTAATCTTATCATGAGTCTTCAACCTGTTAACTGTTATTCTCAGCCCCTCGAATATTTGCTCGAGAGTGAGAAACTCAGTTTTATAATGTGAACATATTTCTGCTAAGATAATTTGAGGTAATTTCCTCTGCAAAAGTAACTTGATTGACCATTCTGAAGCTGGTACATCAACTTTAGTACCTAAGGCCTTCACTAGAGACTCTGCTTCTAGCCTGAAGCTTTGAAGTGAGTCTGGTCTGTTACTTGGTGCATTCAGATCTAGCAATTGGTAATAAAGGTTAGCTATACTTAACTCCTGATTGCAATAATTCAACTTCAGCAGTTTGATAGCTTCCACATAATTACTCTCAGTGAGAGCTAAGTTATTTATAACCTTTTTAGCTTCCCCTTTGAGAAGACTAATCAGGTATGAAAATTTAGAAATTGGGTCAAGATAAGACCTGTTATGGATATGAACTTCAAATGAAGTCCAAAATGTGTCCCAATTTTCTTCATCCAGCCCTGCAAATGTAGGTAAGTCTAAAGTAGGTAGACGAACCTCAGGTAATTGATTACTGGATTGAGACATAGTAGAATTTGTATTGGGTTGATGGTTTACTATACTGGATAGTACATCAAATTTATCTTGAGTCTCATCTTCGTGTTGTGAAATATTTGTTACAATTTGATCTAATTCCTCTAGATCAGTTTCAGTAGCATTCAGTGAGTTAAGATAAGACTGACTTGCTGATTTAACTTGATCAAACTTAAGATTAGCTACTCTCACTGATGATTCTAGTAGATAGTAATCAATGGGAGTTGCCTTGGACAAATCATCAGACTTATTAATTAGTCTAGTTAAATGGCCTTTGAGGCCAATATAGGTTCTCCTTAATTGCTCAGGAGTAGCCATGTTAGCTTTAAGTCCAAATTTCATAGGACTTGATTGAATATTACTAATGAAGCTGGGAAATTTGTTCATTAGTTGATAATTAATATTGAGTATAGCCTGAGTTCTGGCTAAATTAAACTCTACCTCACTTTGAGGTTAAATGTCCCTACCTAACAAGTATATAGCTAAAGATTTTGAGTGGTGTCTGCATGTCACCATTAACTTTCGTCCGGCTAGCCCATCATTATCACCATTAGATGTAATGGTGATCATACAGCAACACTCAAAACCACACACAAAAATAATGAATACACAAATAATTGATATGGGTACACTCTAATCAGAGTTACTGTAATGTTGAATCCCACCCTTGCTAGGGTCAGCACAAAATGTATAATGTATGTACTACTCATTAGTACAGGACTAATTGTAAGAATTTCTTGGGTTGTATCCAGTTCTAAGAGACCAAAATGTTGTTTTGGTTTCTGAGAACAGATACAGTTTAATGGTAATTGGTATGTATCCAGTTCGATAAGACCAAAATGTTGTTTCAGTCTGAGAACTGATATAGATTAATTGATTAGTAATCATCCGGTTCGAAAAGGACCAAAATGTTGTTTTGGTGCTTGAGAACCGATATAGTGAAATATTAATTGGTATCCGGTTCGAAGAGACCAAAATGTTGTTTTGGTGCTCGAGAACCGATATAGTTAAATATTAATTGGTATCCGGTTCGAAGAGACCAAAATGTTGGGTATCTGGGGCTTGAACTTAGAAAATAAATTATTTAAGTATTATATTAAAATAAATCGAAGGACCACCCGCTTTTGAGAAAAGAGGGAAAACAAATAAAATTGATCATTAGAATGACACCAGAGAACCAGTGTCTATGGAAAAACATTCAATGGATATTCACTTGAAAATAATGAAGACTGTAATTATTAATTAAAGCCAAAGCCTCAAATATCAACATTGGGGGGTTATTTCTAGAAATTCATATATATCTAGGAACCAGTGTGGTTCGTCACTAGTTCATTATATCATTGGTATTATGGTAAATCTAACTACAACATATGTAAATATATGGTAATCAAATTATATTAATTTCAGATCATATTATAGAAACAATAATTAAATTGAATAAATTTATAAGAAAAAATGGGTCTTAGCTGTAAGACGATTTCTAACGCCAGTTCATCACTCGTCCTCGTGATCACAGAATCCCCATAGATAAATGACTCGAGGTAAATAACACGATGGATGACAATCTTGCTGGCGTCTCAAATACACGCTGTAATACAAGAAATATAAAGTAGCAATTGACTAGGCTACAAAATTGTGCTCATATATTCATGAAGCTGAACTGAGTGATAAATATTACTAACGTTTGGTTGTGATTATATATTCTTCCTAACGACAAACTACTCACTAAGGCTCTAAACTACTCAAATGCATTCGATTAGAAAGAAAAACCTGTGAGCGTAACCGAGTACTAAGGTTTGCCGAGAGGAGCGTCTGCTGGACTCAGTGTTCACTGCTGTGCACACTTATTCACGGCCCGGGTGGTAATTGTAGACGCTGGGTTCACTATTGAGGCACTAGAGAACACTGGCAAGTAAATTCCACTTATTAATTGAGTGTCGACGTAATTCTTATCGACAAGAATTCTCAATTAATGCCATGTGCTCCACCACGCTGTCTCGTGTGCGTGCCTTGTTGTTGTCGTAATGGCGTCTCCCTCTCCCCGCTCTCGCATTCACCACGGAAATTATTAAACACAAACTATTCTTTCCCGCGTAATTATGGATGAAAATGCGATAATATGAACTGGGTTGAAATTATAGGGAATTAATAATTATAATATTCTCGATAAATAATCTCTAGCGAGAAATGGAGATAATATTTATACTTCTCCAGAGCATTCGAACGTAACAGAATAAAAACTGTTACTGAATAATTTTAATTAATAACTCTTGATTTACATTATCAGGAGTAATATTATCAGCAATATGCTCAGATTAATTTATATTAACACTACGGTTAGTGGTGTTAAGAGCTACTGCAAATGTAAGTTAATAGTAATTTATCATAATATAATAATGGATGATAAGTGTTGGAAATTTCCAACAAGAACCAGACACAATAAGAATTCCAGAGAACAACATAGAGCGTATAGAGGTGTCTAGAGATGAAGTGGAAAATATGCTAAAGGAGTTCAGTAAGAACAAAGCAGTTGGTCCAGATGGAGTTTCACCATGGGTTCTAAGAGAATGTGCATCCGAGCTCAGCATTCTACTTCACAAGATCTTTCAGGCATCCCTGTGTACAGGAATTGTAGCAGACATGTGGAAAAGGCTAACATCGTTCCAATCTACAAAAGTAGCAGCAGGGAAGACTCCCTCAATTATAGACCTGTATCATTGACAAGTGTAATAGTGAAAGAATTGGAAAAACTAATCAAAACTAAATGAGTAGAACACCTGGAGAGAAATAATATAATATCAGACAGACAGTATGGTTTTCGATCTGGAAGATCCTGTGTATCGAATTTACTCAGTTTCTATGATCGAGCCACAGAGATATTACAGGAAAGAGATGGTTGGGTTGACTGCATCTATCTGGACCTAAAAAAGGCTTTCGACAGAGTTCCACATAAGAGGTTGTTCTGGAAACTGGAAAATATTGGAGGGGTGACAGGTAAGCTTCGAACATGGATGAAAAATTTTCTGACTGATAGAAAAATGAAGGCAGTAATCAGAGGCAATGTATCGGACTGGAGAAATTTCACAAGTGGAGTACCACAGGGTTCAGTTCTTGCACCAGTGATGTTTATTGTTTACATAAATGATCTACCAGTTGGTATACAGAATTATATGAACATGTTTGC
This sequence comes from Procambarus virginalis, assembly GCA_020271785.1. Taxonomy (NCBI): domain Eukaryota; kingdom Metazoa; phylum Arthropoda; class Malacostraca; order Decapoda; family Cambaridae; genus Procambarus; species Procambarus virginalis. Next base: position 8,523 of record WNGS01107361.1, on the reverse strand, counting down.
TGATGATGCTAAGATAATAGGAAGGATAAGAAACTTAGAAGATTGTCATGCCTTTCAAGATGACCTGGACAAAATAATTATATGGAGCAACACTTGGCAAATGGAATTTAATGTTAATAAATGCCATGCTTTGTAATGTGGAATAGGAGAACATAGACCCCACACAACCTATATATTATGTGAGAAATCTTTAAAGAATTCTGATAAAGAAAGAGATCTAGGGGTGGTTCTAGATAGAAAACTATCACCCGAGGACCACATAAAGAACGTTGTGCGAGGAGCCCATGCCACGCTTTCTAACTTCAGAATTGCTTTTAAATACGTGGATGGCGATATACTAAAGAAATTGTTCACAACTTTTGTTAGGCCAAAGCTAGAATATGCAGCGGTTGTGTGGTGCCCATATCTTAAGAAGCACATCAACAAACTGGAAAAGGTGCAAAGACATGCTACTAAGTGGCTCCCAGAACTGAAGGGCAAGAGCTACGAGGAGAGGTTAATGCCAGTTTTTGGCATTAAATATGCCAAAACTGGAAGACAGAAGAAAAAGAGGTGATATGATCACTGCGTACAAATTAGTAACAAGAATTGATAAAACTGATAGAGAAGATTTCCTGAGACCTGGAACTTCAAGAACAAGAGGTCATAGATTTAAACTAGCTAAACACAGATGCCGAAGAAATATAAGAAAAATCACTTTCGCAAACAGAGTGGTAGACGGTTGGAACAAGTTAGGTGAGAAGGTGGTGGAGGCCAAGTCTGTCAGTAGTTTCAAAGCGTTATATGACAAAGAGTGCTGGGAAGACGGGACACCACGAGCGTAGCTCTCATCCTGTAACTACACTTAGGTAATTACACTTAGGTAATTACACACACACAAGGCGTTCCATCACACACACACACACACTAGGAGTTCCATCACACACACACACACACACACACACACACACACACACACACACACACACACACACACACACAGGGGGGCCAGGTAGCCTGGTGGATAGCGTGCAGGATTCGTAATTCTGTGGCGCGGGTTCGATTCCCGCACCCGGCAGAAACAAATGGGCAAAGTTTCTTTCACCCTGTATGCCCCTGTTACCTAGCAGTAAATAGGTACCTGGGAGTTAGTCAGCTGTCACGGGCTGCTTCCTGGGGTGTGTGTGTGTGTGGTGTGGAAAAAAAAAAAAGTAGTTAGTGTAGTTAGTAAACAGTTGATTGATAGTTGAGAGGCGGGCCGAAAGAGCAAAGCTCAACCCCCGTAAGATACAACTAAGTGAATACACACACACACACACACACACACACACACACACACACACACACACACACACACACACACACACACACACACACACACACACACACGAGGCGTCCCATCTCACCAGGGAGGCCCTTAGGCTCCTTACTCGTGAACAAAAAGACATTACCATCCATTACCACCGAAGCTCCTTGTGGAATCCTTTCAAATTTTAGTTTAGCATTGGGGATAATTATTAATAATTAAGTTGCTGGCGGTAATTACCTTAGACTGTCATCTTGGCACACGTCTTTAAGATGGGCGGCCGTTAAGACGTGTAGTGTTGACAACGCTTGCAACATCAATATGATCTTAGCATAGTTGTGTGAGGGTGTGAACTCACCTATTTGTCCCTGCAATATCAAGCTTTAGATCTTGTACCCCGCCTTTCTATACCCGTAGGTTGTATATAGTAATAACTCGTGAGCTATATCTCCATGAGATCATCTTTTAACATAATGAAGGGGTTTTCTTCTACAGCCTGTTCTTGTTGATCATTTATTTTCCAACTACTCTTACACAATCAAAAAACTCTCTATCACTCGTCTGAGTCTGAAACTTCAGTCCGTGCCTCTTTGTTCTATTGTTATATATTGTGAACATTTACTCTTTTTCCCATTCTGTCGATTCCCCAAAATATTTTATTCGCCTTTCTATCTCATCTTTTTCTCCTCTTCTCTTTCGTCGTCAAGTCTAGTTCTTTCGGTCTTTCTTCATACCCAAGCCATCGCAATCCTGAGACGAGTGAACTTCTGAACCTTTTCGTGTTTCCTTGTAAGTTTTAGTTTAGACGGAGGGTTCCAGCATGATGCGGCATACTCTAAAACTGGTCTCACGAACCCGTTGGATGGCAATCCAAATGCCTCATTATATAGAATCCTGAATGATTTTCTGAGTTTTTCTAGTGTAGAATATGCTGCTGATGTCAACATATTTATATGAGCCTCTGGGGTAAGGGTTACCTCCACTCACAGGGCTTTTATTAGTCGTTAAGAGAGGCCAGTTTCCCTTGTGTTGTTTGTCGTCCATTTGGTCTCCCACTCTTTTTTCTTTGAGATATATACAAGAGTTGTTACATTCTTGTACAGCCACTAGTACGCGTAGCGTCTCGGGCAGGTCCCTGGAATACGATCCCCTCGAAGAATCGTTGTTACAACCAAGTACCCATTTTACTGTTGAGTTAAACAGAGGCTACAGTTAGGGATTTGCGCCTAGTAAATCCTCCCCGGCCAGGATACGAACCCATGACAAAGCGCTCGCGGAACCCCAGGCGAGTGTCTTACCACTACACCACGGAGACTGGTAAAGACACTTCCATCACCTACACTTCTTGGTGTTGAAAGCCAGTTGTAATTTTTTTCGGACCAACGCTACAGTTCGTCCAAGACACCCTTGGAGAATCTTACAATACTCGTCTGCCTCCAACTCTTTCCTTCAATCATTTTGCGTCGTCTGCCAATATTGACTTGTAAGACACAACTCTTGTAGTTTCGTCAATAACACAAATGATGATTAGTCGTGGCACTGATCATGTTTAGGTACGTTGCTTGTTACGCTAAGCCACTCCGACTTCTCGCCTCTCACCGTGACACTCGAACTTCTGTCTGTGAGGTATTGACTTAACCATCATAGTGGTCTTACACTCGCCCCGCCTGCCTCTCAAATGTGTGCAGTAATCTCTTGTGAGGAATTGTGTCAAAGATTCTTGGCAGTCCAGAAATACGCAATCTGTCCATCCTTCTCTGTCCTGCCTTATTTTCGTTAATTTATCATATCATTTCAGTAGGTTCGTCAGACTCGCTTTCCCTCCCGTAAAGACCTGTTGGTGTATGTGTACATAACTGACTCTCTCCAGGTGTAGCTTGTCTTGTCTTTAGTATTCTTCCTGTACTTTACAAAGGATTCTTGTCGGTGACATTAGTCTCTAGTTAAGTGCCTCTTCTCTTTTCTTTCTTCTAAAGAGGCCCCACATTTGCCTTCTTCGAACAGCTAGGCAATTCTCCCTTTACAATTGAATCACAAATGACCACCACTAGAGGGATGCTGAGGGCTGAGTCGCTTCTTTTAGATTCACGGCGAGGCATTCTCTGGTCCACCATCTTTAGGTCCATCTAGTGACGCTACTGTTTCCACTCACTTCCTCTGCTGTTGCCTCAATATCTGAGGCTCAAAGGATACCTCCCCGTCTAGCACTGACAACTGATCAGGCTCAGTCATGAACGCCAAGGAAACTGCCATTTACTTCCTCGAAAATGTCCTTATCCTTCATAAGGATAAGGACTCCTTACACTTTCCCCTTCTTCGTAATCTAGTCACTTGGTCATTCCGTGCCATTTTCCTGCCTATATGACCGTGAAGTAGCCATAGTGGTTTCTTTACTTTTGAAGCATTGTCATTTTCGTTCATTCATTCCGATACTTTCTTTATATTACTTACTCGTTGCTAATCCTGCCGCATCTATTCCTATTTTCTTCTCACCTTTGATTTCAGTATTTCTTCCATTTTCTCCTGTTGTTGGATTTTAGCTGGTTGGCACTACTGAGTCATGGGAGCTGGTTGGTACTGTCTACTGAACCATGGGAGCTGGTTGGTACTGTCTACTGAACCATGGGAGCTGGTTGGCACTACTGAACCATGGGAGCTGGTTGGTACTGTCTACTGAACCATGGGAGCTGGTTGGTACTGTCTACTGAACCATGGGAGCTGGTTGGTACTGTCTACTGAACCATGGGAGCTGGTTGGTACTGTCTACTGAGCCATGGGAGTTGGTTGGTACTGTCTACTGAACCATGGGAGCTGGTTGGTACTGTCTACTGAACCATGGGAGCTGGTTGGTACTGTCTACTGAACCATGGGAGTTGGTTGGTACTGACTACTGAACCATGGGAGCTGGTTGGTACTGTCTACTGAACCATGGGAGCTGGTTGGTACTGTCTACTGAGCCATGGGAGTTGGTTGGTACTGTCTACTGAACCATGGGAGCTGGTTGGTACTGTCTACTGAACCATGGGAGCTGGTTGGTACTGTCTACTGAACCATGGGAACTGGTTGGTACTGTCTACTGAAACATGGGAATATTGTGAGGGGATGGTTCACCAGCTCACTTACAATAGTGCTCTTATGCCTGTGGGAGGCCAGTACACTTGTTAAGTGCACTTGTTAAGTGTGCGGACTTAACTTTGGTAACCAGCAACCGAAACATCTAGTGTTTGGGCTTACGTGAGAGCCCCAGTCATCAGCAGTCCAGAAATGTTACCGTGGCCGTGGTAGCATGTCTGTGGACAGAGATAGAGCCGATAGCATCTCTCATTGTATAGCTAGGGCGAGACTCTAGTTTGCGCGGGAAAACAGTTAGGCCTGGCGTGGGTAGCTGCGGGCCACCCGCGCGCGAGCCACTTGAGGCGTCGCCATGGAAACAGATGCCATCTTAGTAAACATCTTGAGCCGCCATGTTGGTCGGCCATCTTGGAGTTGCCCTAGGGGCTATGCTACACCGTCGCTGATTGGAGGAGAGGGGTAGGCCCCAGTATGCCTTCCTCTCATTGGTTATTCCGAGGAATACGCGGGAATCGACGGTGTGAGCGTCATTCTGGACAGAACCATCACCCTGTCAAGACGCTCCTATGCTCAATTCGGCCAAATTGAGTATATTGCGTCGTGGTGGTTCAACAACTCAGCTGTTTCAACTCCTGCTTCATCTACTACAGCGGTCGTCACAGAATCCGGCCGTAGTCGTCGCTTGGAGGGGAATGGACATTGTGAACAGCGAGTGAAGAGAAGATCTTATCTGGGATCGTGGGGTAATGTGCATACGAGCAGTAACAGACTCGTAGATCCCATACCAGTGATGATTAGACTTGCTAGTGCTCTGTAGCAGTCGATGGGAACGGGGAAATAAGTGTTAGTGCTTTAAGGCAGATTTCCCATGTTTGTTTAAGACGATATCATTGTGCGCGTCACCTGTGTACGAACGCTTCACTTACCGGTGGGTCGAGGGTACGAAACAAGCCGTGTTGTGGGAGGGTTCGGTGCGCGCCATTGTACGAACGATACCGCGGAGGTACCAACCAGCCAGCCACCCATAGCGGGGTGCCTGATGTATGGGAATGGTGTGTGTAAGCCGGCAGTATGAATGTAAGTACCTATGTGTGTATTTCTGGTGATTAGTAGTCTCTAAAGCTTGAATTCGAGGTCAAGTGTTCCGTCGCATTGTCACGCAGCACCTGTAGGTGAAGTGAAGTGTGGCGAGGAGATAATCACCCTTGTTGTCATCTCGTCAGTCCTGAGGGACGTACGTCTTGTGAGCACAGACGTATACAGAGTGTGTGTGTGTGTGGGTACACACGGGAACAGAGTATATACATAGATTAGCCAAGGACTGAGAGGATGTCCATGTAATAATTATATTATTCCATTGTGGTAATTATTCATTCTTGATCGTCCGTGGGACGGAGTGATATCATTCATGTGTAGTCTTGCAGGTGTGGAATTTCAACACTGAGCGCTCAGGTATGTGGTAACGTCAGTGATTCCTGGCATGATTATTGTGGAGTGGCCCACAGTGTGGTTAATTATTAATTTGTATTGTTCCCAGGGCCGTGAGAAGTGTGATTATATATACATATTGTGGTTGCAGTATTAACGTAATTTTGGTAGAATTTGGTGAGTGACGAGGCTGTCGGGAGTGACAGCCCTCGCTCTGTCGAGTAACGTAAAACTCGGGAGTGTTTATTCGGCATGCGTGATCGATAAATCACTCACCCATGTGATTTAGGAGTGCGAGATCTCCTTAGTGTTCCCAATAACGTTTGATAGCTGTAGGCTACATGTGTCAGCAGTAATTGTATATATATATATATATATATTATATATATATATATATATATATATATATATATATATATATATATATTATATATATATATATATATATATATAATCGTAGTGTCACGGTGCCCAGTGTTATTGTGTTATTTACTGTGTGGTTATTGCAAATTTGGGACCTATGTTCTAGGGGTTATTGAGAGCACTGGGGTCATTTGCAACAGTAAATAAGTAAGTGTTGAGCAGTATTCTAATACTTGGAAATTAGAGTACTTGCAGTGTGTGTTGTTGCAAAGGGGTTGTCATTGTTAGTGATTGTTGCTAGAGTTGAGCAATCACCGTGGGTAACTGCAGTTCAGTAAAGTCATTGTGGGGGCAGTGTTCTAGAGGGTTCATGTCCTGTATGTTATTTTACTAGGTTCTGCAGTATTGTCATTGCAACCGGATTGTAACGTAAATCACTGTGATTTGTTAGTGTGATTTGACATTGTCGTGGGTGAACTCGGCTGTAGACGAGTACTTGGATATACATATATTCTCCTGTTTATCTGGTAGGACATCGAAGTCCAGTATTCAGTGAGGTGATTGCGAGGCAATTAATATAACGTAACCGAGGGAACGCCCATTGCTTAAGAGAATTTGTTCTTTTACAATATGAGTAACGTAGAATACGTTTGGGTTAATTTACTTTCCTGCAAGCAGCTACGGTAGTCTCAAGGCCTAGCCACCAGCCAGATAAGAATTAGAGTATTGTCTGTCGTAATTAACGGTCAGTGGCCGGGTAATTGACGTGTTTCAGGAAGTCAAAGTAATTAATCTCGATCCTTGTTGATCGACTCACACGAAGGCTACATGTTCCATTAACGTAACGTCGTTATTTATGTCCGGAAGTACCGGCACTTGATTGACTCGTGGAAGAGTAACGTCATTTAGAATAACGTAAACGTGGTGCCTAATTACTGTTATTAGCCACCTGAATTGGTCTGAGTATGGAAGGCTCAGACGGAATTCATACCTTAATGTAAATTGCTGAGCCAGTGTGAAAGGTTGCGTATTTAACTGTTTAATTATTGATCTTGAGGATAGTAATTAATTACTCTAAAGGTAATCACGAGTGATTACCGTTCTCTTAGCACTTTGGACATTGTAAATCAGAGTTTACCATCGCTGAGTGATTAGTAACCGATTAACGTAATTAACGTAACTAGTAAAGAGATTAATCAGCTGTCTGGTAGTACAGGGATTATGGGATTTTCTCACTGAATGCTCGACGGGTAGAGTGTTGTGTAATTTCCGCGTTACTAGTGACAGTTGTAAGAGTTATTAATTAACGTAAATGTTATTGGGTTATTAACGTAAATCAATTGTATTGATTGTTGATCGTCCGTGGACGAAGTGTTACGTAAAGATTATTTGAGGAAGGGTGCTGGAGTTGCCAGTGAACCCATTAGTTATTGATGTCATTGAAAGGCTACTGATTTGATTGCATTGCAACCGCTATTGCAGGTGTAGACTGCACTGAGGCGTAGAACAGTTAGGAGGTTACTGGAGACGTGTTCAGAACTCACTGTGTCATTTGTTGTAATTGTGATTATAGATCTGTTAGTTCTTGTTGCTTGTTGATTCCTCTGTGGGCACGCTTATGTTCGAGTTAGTTCATTATGCAGTCCGAGGGGCTGGTGTCTAGCTGTCATTTTAGTGCCACAGGAAGGATTTCGAGTAACGTCATTGACATTCTCTTGTTTTGCTGTAGTAGTTAGTACTTTATTGAATAAACTAAGTTGTTATGTTAACACTGTCTTTTCGTTACACCCCCACACATTATTATTGTTATGCAAATGTTCTTCACACTCGACTATTGGAGACTTACTTCTGAGCTTTGGATCAAATATACGGCACTACACAACAATAAATTATTGTTGTGAGAGCCCAGGACCTACTCGTTAGATTCGCTTCGGAATGGCGAAGGTCGACGACCCAGTAGTGAGGGGATTTCAATTTCATTGGGGTCTCGGCGTTTGCTCGCGCCTAGTCAATTGTTCGTACAGGGTCCCAAAGTGAGGAATGAGCTGCTTACTACACTGGTGTGTTAGCTAAGCAAGTCTTCCTCAGGCGACCTAGTTGAATATCACGACAGGAATAATGGTTAAAGAATAAAGAAAATTCTTAGAAATTTTCCGAGCTCAATTCCTTATACCAAATTTCATTCTTCCACTGACTTATGTCAGCCCACAAACTCTCACATATATATATCATATATATATATAATAATTATATATTATATCTATAATATATATATATATAGATATATATATAAAGATGATAACCTCTTTGTAACCTATATGTACTCTTTTTTTGTAACACAGTTCAAATAAAGCAATATATATGTGTACATACAA
>WNGS01107359.1:0-12978 GCA_020271785.1 Procambarus virginalis | reverse complement strand
ATCGTCAATTGTATCTCTGATTATTTGTCTGTAGGGATAGTTTCTTATTTTCAAACATATACTTTCAGGACCCTTTCTCCGTTTTGAGCTGTGTGGAAGAAGAAGTTCCTGGTTAAAATAGTCTAATAGGGGGTACAGGTGTTGTGTTAGTGATCTTCAGAGGTTGCATGGCTTTCAATTTCCATCTTATGATGTTCATGCAATTGAAACCCATGAGTAAGCCGTTGTGTTGACTGGGACCTGCCCTACTCTACAGAGTTCTCGTCGCTCGACTTGCTTACCATTCTGAGCTGTGGCTGAGAGACGTCGACATAAGCGTTAACACACTCCTCTTGATTACTATAAAACCAAGAAAACTGCCACCTACTCATGAGAAACTCTCCAGACACAAAGCAGAACGCTTTGAAAGAGACCAATGTCGTCTATGCCTTCAAATGCCACTTGGGGACTGTAAGCCCCAAAGAACTCAATATATAGGCAAGACAACAACATCTCTTTCCAGGCGATTAACGATGCATAAGCAACAGGGCTCTATCAAGGGACATATAATCTCTTCCCACAACCAAACCATCACCAGAGACATCTTAACAAACAACACAGAAATCATTGATAGATACAGCGACAACAGGCGGCTTGACATCTGCGAGGCACTACACATCAAGAAGTCAACACCAGCAATCAACAGCCAATTAACGCACAACTATATTCTACCCACTTCAAGACTCCGCTCCAATATAGAAACATCAAGAAATATGGGCCAATAGGCCTTCTGCAGTTACAGATCTATTCTCCCTTTAGCTTATACCCATTGTTTCGTGTTCTGTGTTTGTTCTCACCTCACCCCAAACCATTGTAACATGTCACCTCACCCAAATGCAGGTATAAAAAAGAAAAGCTGTTTAAACTCTGTTCAGTGTGTAACTAAAGTCTTTGAAAATGTAATAAGTTTTACGAAACGCGCTCAAGTGTCGCGTCAGACTAAGAAATAAAGAATGATTTTGGAGAATTGATTTTTCATTTACCGTCATCAGTAAAAACAACCATAAGGAAAATTGAGAAAATTCGTGTTAGAATTATTAATCTTACTTTTTCGGTCATATTTAATAACATATATATATATATATATATATATATATATATATATATATATATTATATATATATATATATATATATATATATATATATATATGCAATTGACGATCATTAAACACTGATCATTTGTATGCGGAAAGTCCACAGAGAAATTAGAAAGAGAGATGAACGTTTCAGCCGATCTGGGCCTTTGTCAACACCTGACTCAGTCAGGTGTTGACAAAGTCCAGATTGGCCGAAAAGTTCATCTCTCTTTCCCATTTTGCATATATACATATATAATATATATATATATATATATATATATATATATATATATATATATATATATATATATATATATATATACATTGGTATATTTTGGTAGCAGTCTTTCCTGTTGACATATATTATTAAATATGACCGAAAAAGTAAGATTAATAATTCTAACACGAATTTTCTCGATCTTTCTTATGTTTCTTTTCACTGTCGATGGTAAATGAAAAATCAATTCTCCAAAATTCATTTTTTATTTCTAGTCAGATGCGACACTTGAGCGCGTTTCGTAAAATTTATTACATTTTCAAAAACTTTAGTTTACACACACACAACTATAACTGAATAGAGCTTAAACATCTTCGATTTTTTATACCTGCATTTGGGTGAGGTGACATGTTACAATAGTAATGGATGAGGGGAAAAGAAATTTTCAACACAAGCCAGAACGGGGTATAGAACGGGGTATAGAATGGGGTATAGAATGGGGTATAAGCTAAAGAGAAGGATGAACGTAATTGCAGAGGGCCTATTGGCCCATATTTCTTGATGCTTCTATATTAGAGCGGAGTCTTGAAGTGGGTAGAATATAGTTGTGCATTAATTGGCTGTTGATTGCTGGTGTTGACTTCTTGATGTGTAGTGCCTCGCAGATATCAAGCCGCCTGCTGTCGCTGTATCTATCGATGATTTCTGTGTTGTTTGCTAAGATTTCTCTGGTGATGGTTTGGTTGTGAGAAGAGATTATATGTTCCTTAATGGAGCCCAGTTGCTTATGTATCGTTAAACGCCTGGAAAGAGATGTTGTTGCCTTGCCTATATACTGAGTTTTTTGAGGCTTGCAGTCCCCAAGAGGGCATTTGAAGGCATAGACGACGTTGGTCTCTTTTAGAGCGTTCTGCTCTGTGTCTGGAGAATTTCTCATGAGCAGGCTGGCCGTTTTCTTGGTTTTATAGTAAATCGTCAGTTGTATCTTCTGATTTTTGTCTGTAGGGATAATGTTTCTATTAACAATATCATTCAGGACCCTTTCCTCCGTTTTATGAGCTGTGGAAAAGAAGTTCCTGTAAAATAGTCTAATAGGGGGTACAGGTGTTTTATTAGTTGTCTCTTCAGAGGTTGCATGGCATTTCACTTTCCTTCTTATGATGTCTTCAACGAAACCATTGGTTAAGCCGTTGTTGACTAGGACCTGCCCTACCCTACAGAGTTCTTCGTCGACTTGCTTCCATTCTGAGCTGTGGCTGAGAGCACGGTCGACATAAGCGTTAACAACACTCCTCTTGTACCTGTCTGGGCAGTCACTGTTGGCATTTAGGCACATTCCTATGTTTGTTTCCTTAGTGTAGACTGCAGTGTGGAAACCTCCGCTCCTTTCCATGACTGTTACATCTAGAAAGGGCAGCTTCCCATCCTTCTCCATCTCGTAAGTGAAACGCAACACAGAATTCTGCTCAAATGCCTCCTTCAGCTCCTGCAGTACACGGTACTGTGTACGTTTAGGGGTGATCCTGGACGGCATGGGTTCGAATCCTGGCCGGGTCAAAGAGTTCTAAGTGATATATGGCTTGCGCGTTCATGCAGCTTTCTCACATATATATATATATATATATATATATATATATATATATATATATATATATATATATATATATATATATATATATATAATGTTAAATATGACCGAAAAAGTAAGATTAATAATTCTAACTCGAATTTTCTCAATATTTCTTATGTTTCTTTTTACTGTCGATGGTAATTGAAAAATCAATTCTCCAAAATTTATTTTTATTTCTAGTCTGATGCGACGCTTGAACGCGTTTCGTAATAACGTATTACATTTTCAAAGACTTTAGTTTACACACACACAACTGTAACCTGAAAACACTTAACAGAGTTTTACTTATTCTAACGCTAAACAGCTTGCCTTATATACTCGCATTTGGGTGAGGTGATATGTTGCAACAGTTTTGGATGAGGTGAACAAACTTTTGACCAACACAAGACAGAACACGATGCAATGGGTATAAATTGGATAAGTGAGAGGGAAGAATGGAGATAAATGCAAAGGGCCTTATGGCCTATACTTCCTTTTGATGCTTCTATATTGGTACAGAGTCTTGAAGAGGGTAGAATATAGTTGAGTATTAATTGGCTGTTGATTGCTGGTGTTGACTTTTTGATGTGTAGTGCCTCGCAGATGTCAAGCCGTCTGCTATCACTGTATCTATCGATGATTTCTTTTTTGTTTGTTAAGACTTCTCTGGTGATGGTCTGGTTGTGGGAAGAGATTATATGTTCCTTAATGGAGCTTTGTTGCTTATGCATTGTTAATCGCCTGGAAAGAGATGTTGTTGTCTTGCCTATATACTAAGTTCTTTGAGGCTTACATTCCCCAAGTGGGCATTTGAAGGCATAGACGACGTTGGTCTCTTTTAAGGCATTCTGCTTTGTGTCTGGAGAGTTTTTCATGAGTAGGTTGGCCGTTATTTTGGTTTTGTAGTAAATCGTCAATTGTATCTTCTGATTTTTGTCTGTAGGGATAACGTTCCTATTAACAATATCTTTCAGGACCCTTTCCTCCGTTTTATGAGCTGTGGAAAAGAAGTTCCTGTAAAATAGTCTAATAGGGGGTATAGGTGTTGTGTTAGTTGTATCTTCAGAGGTTGCATGGCATTTCACCTTCTTTTTTATGATGTCTTCAATGAAACCATTGGAGAAGTCATTGTTGACTAGGACCTGCCTTACCCTACAGAGTTCTTCATCGACTTGCTTCCATCCTGAGCTGTGGTTGAGAGCACGGTCGACGTAAGCGTTGACAACACTTCTCTTGTACCTGTCTAGGCAGTCACTGTTGACAGTGAGGCACATTCCTATGTTTGTTTCCTTAGTGTAGACTGCAGTGTGGAAGCCTCCGCTCTTTTCCATGACTGTTACATCTAGAAAGGGTAGTTTCCCATCCTTCTCCATCTCGTAAGTGGAATGCAACACGGAATTCTGCTTAAATGCCTCCTTCAGCTCCTGCAGATGTGTAACATCAGGTACCTGTGTAAAAATGTCGACATACCTGCAGTATATGGCTGGTTACACGTTCATATCGACTAAGACCTTTTGTTCGATGGTACCCATGTAGATATTCGCAAACAGGACACCTAGGGGAGAACCCATGGCGACCCCATCTACTTGCTTATACATGTGCCCATCCGGGTTCAAGAAGGGTGCCTCTTTAGTACAAGCTTGGAGTAGTTTCCTTAGAATGTTTTCTGGTATGTCAAGAGGAGTACAGGCCGGATCACGATACACTCTGTCCGCTATCATCCCGATTGTTTCATCCACAGGTACGTTTGTAAACAGTGATTCTACATCCAACGAGGCTCTTATCCCTGTGGCCCGTGTTCCCCGCAGTAAGTCAACAAATTCCTTTGGAGACTTCAGGCTGAAGGCACAAGGGACATAAGGAGTCAGCAAGCCATTGAGTCGCTTCGCCAGTCTGTACGTAGGTGTGGGTATCTGGCTGATGATTGGCCGAAGTGGGTTTCCAGGCTTGTGTGTCTTGACATTTCCATATGCGTATCCATAGTATATCGTGATCCAGCCTTTGAGATTCTTTGTTGAGATTCAACTTTTGAGATTCTGTGACAAATTCTTGCTCAATCAACAGATTACAGAACCAACTAGGAACGAAAACACAGTAGACTTGATATTCACAAACAATGATGAACTAATCAGAGACATCACAATCTCAGATACTTCATACTCAGACCATAAGCTCATTGAAGTGCGAACTAGCATAAATAACGGTATTAGGTCTAAGAGACCCAACAAGCGAGAAGGAATATTCAATCAATTCAACTTCAACAATAAGAGGATCGACTGGGAAAAAATAAATGTAGACCTTGCAACCATTCAATGGGAGACGGTCTTAAGCGACAAAACTCCCACACAGGGAATAGCTCAACTGGCAGCTGAAGCTTACAAGGCCTGCTTGAAGCACGTGCCTATGAGGAGGGGCAGAAAGAGGACCACTCTAGAAAGAGAACGCAGACAACTGTACAGAAGAAAAAATAACAGAAATGCTTTGGCAGACACGACTATCACAAGCAAGGAAAATAAGCCTAAGCAGGGAGATCGAAGAAATAGAACAAACGTTGAAGCGATCATATGAGTCTGAGGAAATGGAATTGGAACAGAAAGCTATACAAGAGATAAGGAAAAATCCTAAATATTTTTTCACATACGCAAAACCAAATCCAAAACCTCGACCAGTATTGGACCGTTAATTACAAATGAAGGTACGTACACAGAGGACGACAAAGAGATTAGTGAAATTCTAAGAAGCCAGTATGAGGCTATGTTTAGCACACCAATAAACAATATGAAAGTTGATGACCCAGACAGCTTCTTTATGAATGACATTCAAGCTGCAGATAATAAAACGGATATTACCACAAACTTGGAAGACTTTGAAAGAGAAATTGACAATATGCCTATGCACTCAGCTCCTGGGCCTGACTCATGGAATTCAATATTCATAAAGAAATGTAAAGTACCAGTAGCGAGAGCACTCAGCGTAATATGGAGAAAGTGCCTGGATACAGGGGAGATACCAGCAGCACTTAAATCTGCAGATATAGCTCCGTTGCACAAGGGGGGGAGTAAAGCCTTGGCAAAAAATTATAGGCCAGTTGCACTAACATCACACATAATAAAAGTGTTTGAAAGAGTGATTAGGAATCAAATTTCTAGTTTTATGGAAAACAATGAATTGCACAACCCAGGGCAACATGGATGTAGAGCGGGAAGATCCTGTCTGTCACAGTTATTCAACCACTATGACAAAATCACAGAAGCCCTAGAAGAAAAGCAAAATGCAGATGTTGTATACACAGACTTTGCAAAGGCGTTCGACAAATGTGGCCATGGGGTGATAGCTCACAAAAATGAGGTCAATGGGAATAACTGGAAAAGTAGGACGCTGGATACTCAATTTCCTGTCGAACAGAACACAAAGAGTAACAATCAATCAGATAAAATCGAGTCCAAGCTATGTTAAAAGCTCTGTACCTCAAGGTACAGTCCTTGCACCGCAACTGTTCCTTATTCTCATATCTGATATAGACAAAAATACAAGTCACAGCTTCGTGTCTTCCTTTGCAGATGACACAAAATTCAGCATGAAAATTACCTCTGCTAAAGACATTGAAAAACTACAAGCAGATGTCAACAAAGGTTTCGATTAGGCAGCAGAAAATAACATATTGTTTAACAGTGATAAATTTCAGGTACTCAGGTACGGCAAAAATGAGGATCTACAAACATAATACAGGGTACAAAACACAATCAAATCTTCCCATAGTAGAAAAACAGCATGTCAAGGATTTGGGAATAATGATATAAGACGATCTAACGTTTAGGGAGCACAACCAAGCAAATATTGCGTCAGCCAGAAAAATGATCGGATGGATTACGAGAACTTTCAAATCCAGGGATCCCATCACAATGGTTGTACTCTTCAAGTCACTTGTGTTGTCCCGTCTCGAGTACTGCTCAGTATTCACTTCCCCCTTCAGAGCACAAGAGATTCCTGAAATAGAGGGAATACAGAGAACATATACGGCACGCATAGACGAGATAAAGCACCTAAATTATTGGGATCGTCTCAAAGCTCTCCAAATGTACTCTCTAGAAAGGAGACGAAAGAGATACCAAATAATATACACATGGAAAATACTGGAGGGCCAGGTCCCAAATCTGCACAGTAAAATAACAACCTACTGGAGTGAACGATATGGAAGAAAATGCAAGATTGATCCAGTGAAGGGCAGAGGTGCCATAGGCACAATCAGAGAGCACTGTATAAACATCAGAGGTCCGCGGTTGTTCAACGTCCTCCCAGCGACTATAAGAAATATTGCCGGAACAACCGTGGACATCTTCAAGAGAAAACTGGACTGTTTTCTAAGAGAAGTTCCGGATCAGCCGGGCTGTGGTGGGTATGTGGCCTGCGGGCCGCTCCAAGCAACAGCCTGGTGGACAAAACTCTCACAAGTCGAGCCTGGCCTCGGGCCGGGCTTGGGGAGTAGAAGAACTCCCAGAACCCCATCAACCAGGTATCAAGCAGACAGTTGAGAGGCTGGCCGCCAAGAGCAAAACTCAACCCCCCGCAAGCACAACTAGGTGAATACAACTAGGTGAACCTACACACCTCTCGTAAACACACACATAAACACTCACACACACACACACACACCACACACACACACACACACACCAACACACACACACACACACACACACACACACACACACGCAACGCAAACACACAAACACACACACACACACACACACACACACACCCACAAACACACACACACACACACAACACCCACGCCCACACACACACACACACACACACACACACACACACACACACACACACACACACACACACACACCACACCACGCACGCACACACACACACACACTAGAAAACAATAGAACTCCACTAGCTATATCTCCACCCGCTATCTCTCCACCGCTATCTCTCCACCCGCTATCTCTCCACTAGCTATACCTCCATCTGCTATCTCTCCACTAGCAATATCTCCACTAGCTATCTCTCCACCCGCTATCTCTACACTAGCTATATCTCCACCCGCTATCTCTCCACCCGCTATATCTCCACTAGCAATATCTCCACCCGCTATCTCTCCACTATCTATATCTCCACTAGCAATATCTCCACCCACTATCTCTCACCCGCTATCTCTCCACCCGCTATCTCTCCGCTTGACATGTCAGCTCCACCTGCTAAACATATCCTCTCCACCCGGTCCACATGTTCACTTCACACCTCCCGGCAGGTGTCAATCCATCCCTTCCCCACAGCTCCGGGACAGGGACCGGGCCCGTGGGAACATTGATCCCGTAACATACATCAAGGAACATCAACCTAACTTGCCTAAGTTACTTTTCCTGTAACCCTCTTGGGTAAAGAATGAGCAGTGTACACGTGTGTGCAGGTAGGACGCTCCACACCTGCATGCAGGTAGGAGGCTCTACACCTGCATGCAGGTAGGAGGCTCTACACCTGTATGCAGGTAGGAGGCTCTACACCTGCATGCAGGTAGGAGGCTCTACACCTGTGTGCAGGTAGGACGCTCCACACCTGCATGCAGGTAGGAGGCTCTACACCTGCATGCAGGTAGGAGGCTCCACACCTGCATGCAGGTAGGACGCTCCACACCTGCATGCAGGTAGGACGCTCCACACCTGCATGCAGGTAGGAGGCTCTACACCTGCATGCAGGTAGGAGGCTCTACACCTGTGTGCAGGTAGGAGGCTCCACACCTGCATGCAGGTAGGAGGCTCTACCACCTGCATGCAGGTAGGAGGCTCTACACCTGCGTGCAGGTAGGACGCTCCACACCTGTATGCAGGTAGGAGGCTCCACACCTGCATGCAGGTAGGAGGCTCCACACCTGCATGCAGGTAGGAGGCTCTACACCTGTATGCAGGTAGGACGCTCTACACCTGCATGCAGGTAGGAGGCTCCACACTTGCATGCAGGTAGGACGCTCCACACCTGCAGCAGGTAGGAGGCTCCACACCTGCATGCAGGTAGGAGGCTCTACACCTGCATGCAGGTAGGAGGCTCCAAAGTGAGGCATAGAGAATGTTCTTTAGAAAACAACATTTCCCAGGTATACGCAGACATGGACGGACGTTCCTTCCCAGACACCTGTTACACACAGACCAGCAGGGGGAGGGAGGGAGAGGAGGAACGGAGGAGGAGGAGGAAGAGAAGGAAAAAAAGGAAGGAAAGGAGGAGGAGGAAGAGGTAGGAAAGGAGGAGGAATAAGAAGCAAGGAAGAGAGAGCACTGCAACATTGTACAATAAAGCGGTTGCATTTTGCGGTTCGCGCGCGGTCGTGAGGAGAGAAGATGCATTTTCAGATTATTTTTCTTTCATTTCAAGTTTGCATATCCAGAGTTTTCCACAGCAAGATTACAAATACAATGCATACAGAGACTTTGTCAATACAAGTCTTCACCACATGAATTTTGAGGATAAAAAGTCTATATACAGTTTACTTACGCCCGGCTCACCTCATAAGACTTTGCGTATTACTGAATCAGATTTTAAAAAAACATACCCTCGTATTCTCCTACAGGGCCATATATTTGCATTTTTCATAATTAGTGCCAGTCATGACTGAGAGTATCAGTAAGGTTCCTCTGGAAACAATGTTTACACAAATAATGCACTTTTCCATAAGCGATCCAGACGAGTCTTACTTCCAGTCATCTCAAATGCACATACACACATTGGAACACAACCTTGAATTTCGTCCATACACAAATTCTCAAACAAAATCTCACATCTCACAAATCTCAACTCTTAATTCAAACACAACATTGTTCATTTGTCTCGTATTCACTGACACTTTCTCAAAACACATTCCTACACAAATTTCAAGTGGGAAATTTCAACTTATGGAATGAGTGTGGTACCAATATATATATATAAGAAAGGATATAAAGACGAGGAACTCAACTACAGACAGTATCAGTGACAACCACCCTCTTGCAAGGGGAGTGAAATTAGGCCTAATAAACCTACTGAAATTCTATGATAAAGTAATAAAAATAAATCACAGAGAAGGTTAAGCAGATTGTGTGTTTCTGGACTGCCAAAAGGTCCTTGACACAGTTCCACACAAGTGACTACCATACAAACTTGAGAGGGAGGTAGAAGTGGAAGAACACTAAAAATATAGTTAGAGAAGCATCAGAGGCACAGTGAGAGGCGAGACCGATCAACTGGTGTAGCTCACTGGTGTAGAGTAACAAGAGGAATACCTCACTGGTGTAGAGTAACAAGAGGAATACCTCACTGGTGTAGAGTAGTAGTAGGCATCCTTCAGTCTCGGGAGACTATGGAGTGGCACTGTGGTTGTTAATCCTGGTGCAGCGTCTGGTGTGACTGATGAGGTCAATCCGAGAATAGCAGTCCATCCCACACTTCCTGGCTACCGGCTTTCCTTCTCTGTCTCTTTGCCTCCGATTTCTTGGCAAGAGACTCCTCGAACTTGGAGAGACCTTTCTGAACAGACTGCCTTCAGGCTGATCGGTCTGCGGCCAGTGTTTTCCACGTAGCAAGATCGACGTCTATGCTTTCAGGCATACGTATTTGTACCGTAGCTGGGGCTTGCCTGTTGGACGCTTTCCCTGGGTCAGCTCTCCATACTGGAGGTCCTTGGGGAGCCTGCCGTCGCCCATTCGTACCACGTATCTGAGCCAGCGCATTCGTCTCTGTTTTAGCATTGTGTACATGTTGGTGATTCTAGCTCTACCCCAGGACGCTGTTGTTTGTCACCTTGTCCTGCCAGGTGATGTCCAAGATGTGTCGGAGGCAGCACATGTGGTAGGCATTCAGCTGTCTTTCCTAACGGGCTCGGAGTGTCTAAGACTCACTGTCATATAAGAGAGTGCTCAGGACGCAGGCTCTTTAAACCTGGATCTTTGTACACTCAGTCAGCTTATTGTTGGCCCACACTTTCTTTGTCAGTCTCGACGTGGTTGTAGATGTCTTACCAATGTGTTTGTTTAGATCTGTGTCGAGAGAGAGGGAATCAGAGATTGTGGAGCACAGGTACACGAAATCGCAAATGACTTCCAGTTTGTAATCAGAGATGTCGATGTCAGGTGGGGAGTTCACTCCTTGTCTCATAATCTGTGTTTTCTTCAGGCTGAAGGTGAGTGTGAAAGCCCGACAGGCCTCGCTGAAGCGGATCATGAGCCATGAGGTCTTCAGCTGAGTGGGCGGTGACTGCTGCGTCATCAGCAAAAAGGAAGTCGCACAGACACCTCAGCTGAACCTTTGTTTTGGCTCTCAGCCTGGCGAGGTTGAAGAGCTTTCCATCCGACCTGGTCCAGAGGTAGATGCTTTCCACTGCAGATCCGAAGGCGTGCTGCAGCATAACTATGAAGATATTCGCAAAAAGGGTTGGAGCCAGGATGCAGCCCTGCTTTACTTCGCTTCGGATGTTGAAGGCATCTGATGTTAAGCCGTCAAAGACCATAGTGCCTTTCATGTTCTCACGGAAGGATCTGTAGATGCTGAGGAGCCTAGGTGGGCATCCGATCTTGGGGAAGGATCTTTAACCGGCCATCCCCTGCTGACGAGGTTGAATGCCTTCGTCAGATCTATGAAGGCTACGAAGAGTGGCTGCTTCTGTTCTCTGCATTTCCCCTGCAATTGTCTGAGGAAAAAGACCATGTCGATAGTGGACCTGTTAGCTCGGAATCCGCACTGTGATTTTGGGTAGACTCTGTCTACAAGTACTTGGAGCATCTTCAATGTGACTCGAGCAAACAGTTTTCCGACAATGCTGAGGAGGAAGATGCCGCGGTAATTGTTGTAGTCACTCCTGTCACCTTTATTCTTGTACAGCGTGACAATGTTGGCATCCCTCACGTCCTGTGGTACCTCTTCTTCTTTCCAGCAGAGGCAGAGGATTTCATGCAGCTCCATGAGTAGGTTACCTTTGCAGCATTTCAAGACTCGGCAGGAATGTCGTCTTTTCCAGGAGCTTTGCCAGAAGTAAGGGAGTCTAGGGCCTCGCTGAGTTCTTCGAGGGTCGGTTCGCTGTCGAGCTCCATTAACACAGGCAGACACTCAATGGCACTCAGGGCATCTTCAATGACCACATTCTCCCTGGCGTATAGCTCAGAGTAGTGCTCGACCCAGCGCTTCAGCTGCAGTGTGTCTGGTCACCTCGCCCGTGGCAGATTTCGGGGGGCGGGGGGTGGTCTTCTTCTGGATTGGGTCGAGGGCCTTCTTGAGGTTATCTTGAGATGATTTCGGGGATTAGCGCTCCTGCAGCCCGGTCCTTGACCAGGCCTCCTTTTTGTTACACACACCCCGGGAAGCAACCCGTAGCAGCTGTCTAACTCCCAGGTACCTATTTACTGCTAGGTAACAGGGGCATCAGGGTGAAAGAAACAATTTGCTCATTTGTCTCCGCCTCCACCGGGGATCGAACCCGGAACCTCAGGACTTCGAATCCGAAGCGCTGTCCACTCAGCTGTCAGGCCTGCTTGATGCCGTCATTCATCCTCTTTACACTGCCTGTATCTGCTGCAGTCTGTATCTGAGAGCAGAGCTGGAGCCAATAGCTGTTGGCACATCGCCGGGCACTCTGCTGCACTTTGCAGAGGATGGTGCGAAGGATCTGTAAGTTGTGCTGACTTGGGCATGCTGTAACGTACGTTTATGTTACGTTGTTGGGTTGATTAGATGCATAGTGTTTAGTGAGTTTCATATTTATTTAGTAGTCCTGGATACAGCAGTGTCGTAGACGTTGAGACGAAGCCTGGAGCAGAGCAGAGAGCTGAGTGAGGCCGGAGACGTGGGGCTCTATGCGGGAGAGCGTGGCGGCTCGATTGGGAATTGCGAGTGTGTGAACTCGGGGAGTGAGAGCGTTGTAGCTGGATGGGTCGTAGTCTGCTTTCTCTCTGTGTCGAAGCTGTAGCGTCTTGGGTCGACTTGAACTGCCCAAGCCGAGTACTACATTCTTGACTGGAGATTGTACTGGTTTGCTGTTCTCACATCGCTGGGTTATAT
>WNGS01107358.1:28161-49324 GCA_020271785.1 Procambarus virginalis | reverse complement strand
ATTATTTGTTGTATATTTACATATTTAAATATTTGAAGGCGCCATCTTCTTTAACTAAGAACAACCCACCTTCTCTGTGCAAATGTTACACTAGAGTTTTGTGATTAGCGGAGAGAATTTCTGTCGCCATTATTGTTGGACTCGGATCTGGGAAGCTCAGTCAGCTCACACTGGGTGAAGGATGAGGTCACTTGCCCTGGCGCTCTCTGCCTGGTCTCCTTACGTTGACCTTGAAGCATGAATTCTTGGTAGTGAGCAGTGAACATTTATATATTAAAAAACAGAAATGAATACATTCAGAATCCATCATCTGGGTAGGGAGTCCCAGTGCCCATCATCTGGGGAGTGTGGCACCAGTGCCCATCATTTGGGGAGTGGGGCGCCAGTGTCCATCATCTGGGTAGTGGTCCACTAATGCATTGCTTTGCCCAGGGCCTACAATGTTGTTTAGACCACATTGCCTCCATCTCTGTTTCATCTCCATCTCCGTCTCTCTTCCACTCCCTTCCCTTCCTTCTTTCATACCTCCTTCTCCACAATTCCTTCTCAACAATGCACTCCCTTCTTTCTCTCCTCTTCCTCCCTTGTTCTCCCTTCAAGTTCAAATACGTTTATTGAGACAATAAAATATATATCAAAGGGATAGAGTAGCTTTGGTTATTTCTACCCTCCTCTACTTCAAGTCCCTCAAGGGGCGCACAACTCCCGTCTAACTTTGCATTCTGATTCAGCTCCCTTCATCCACCCCTTCCCCTCAATTTCTATCCCTCCCCCTCTCCCTCCAAACTCTTCCCTCATTACCCCCCTCCCAAGCCTCCCTCCTCCCTACCTACGCCCACCAAGAGGCAAGTTATCTTAGGCGATACAGTCACGACAATCAACAAACGACTTCCTGTGACAGCTATGAAGCGAAGTTTGCTTCGTGATGTTAGAGAATGGAAGTTGAGAGGAAGTAGTTATTATGAGAGGACTCGGGAAGTGAACCCTCCAGCTACACTTGTCAGGGAAACCTTCATTACCTGTTTGTGAGTGATTGTGGGTGAGTGTTGTATGAATGAGTCTGAATGTGATTGCATGTGTGGTTGTATTCATCTTAGGTTATTCATCTAGATGTGCTTGCAGGGTCGAGAGCCTGCTTCTCAGCCCCGTCTTTCCTGTAGTTTGTTACATAATGCTGTGAATTCTAGGATTTACCTTTCTTGTAATAGGTAATTTGGAAACAATATTTGGAATTACCGTCTCACCTGGAGTTATGGGTATCCCTGATGTTCTTTCTAGCGCATTTATATTTTCCAGATTGGTCTTGTTCTAATATTATCTAGATTTTATATGTTTTATGGTGCAGGTGAGGAGTCACAATAACGTGGCTGAAATATGTTGACCAAACCACACTAGAAAGTGAAGGCACGACTACGTTTCGGTCCGTCCTGAACCATTCTCAACAATCGACTTGAGAATGGTCCAGGACGGACCGAAACGTCGTCGTCCCTTCACTTTCTAGTGTGTGTGGTTTGGTCAACATGTTTTTATGGTGTTCTGTTATTTATATGATCAGAGGTGGCTCCTACGCTTATATGCTTATATATTTTAATGTTGATGTAATGTTTTAAAGTTCATATGTTGATGTAGTGTTCTCAATTTCAAAAGTTACTAAATTAAATTGAAACATATACACTACAACAATCTTGGATCTTAAATATACACTTCAGCAGCATTAGAACATTCAAACATTACAGAGCAACCTAGGAACAAAGCAGATACTAGAGCAATCTAAAAACGTGTATACGCATTTTAGATTAGAGCGACGTTTCTGAGCCGGGGTTTCTGGGAACCCCGACTTAGGAACGCAGGGTTCCGGGAAGAACACCGTGGAACCCTGGCGGGCCAGATTCACGAAAGTGTTACGCAAGCACTTACGAACCTGTACATCTTTCTCAGTTTTTGGCGGCTTTGTTTGAAAATATTCAACAGTTAATGAGCCCAAAGTACCAGGAGGCTGTTTATAACAATAACAACAGTTGATTGGAAAGTTTTCATGCTTGTAACCTGTTTAATATATGTAACCAAAGTAATCAAAGATTGAGATAAGATGAACACGTTTGTAAGTTCGTAACTGCTTCGTAAATCTGGCCCTAGGTGTCCTGGAGTTTTATAAATACCTGCGAGAGGTATTGATAAAAATGGATATTATTATTAACCAAACGCAAATGAATCAAATTTAACAAATAACCGCAAGGTCCTGGAGGAAATGCATTTGACTTCAAGTAACTTCATTCATGGGTTTAAAAGAGGACCGAATCTTAGGAAAAAAAATAATGTTGTAAAAGGAAATCTTAAAAATGTTTCAACCACTACAGGGGATTGCGAGTGAGGAAGGATATCAGTAAATTTCAAGCCTTATTGAAACCCATGTGGAAGATCTGGTGATAAAACTCGAGCATTATTTCCCCTACTTTTCAACAAAAGTGTGTTCAAGGATGAGGGGAGCCATACCCTGAATCTTCTGCTCACTGGTGAACTTGACTTTAAGAGAATAGGAAGAACTTTGTGAGATACAACCTTATAGTGCACTCACGGTGTAATTCCCTGACCTTATCCCAAGATAAGTTCTCAATTTCTATGGAAGATGATTATCCTGTCATTCACTGGAAAGCAATAGATATATAGCTGTAGTTTTTAACTTCTTACATGTGAGAGGAGGCTTTTCATCATTTTACCAATATCATGAGCAAAAAACTGAAATCGTCTTCTTTCAGTTGAAAATGAAGTCCGTGCTTTTTATGTATTGTTAACCCCCGAATTAAGTATGTGTGTGTTAAAAGACTTCTAGAACCAGCTCCAGGTAGAGTCCAGGTATAGCATCACACACACGCCCTTGACACTGTCAACACACCAACACCTAAGTAGATATCAAACACCTTCACCCAAGGGAGTCCATCACTCTATATGTATATGAATTTGAAAGGAAGAATGAGGAAGCAGTATAGGAAGAGGAGGAGGAGAAGAAGAGAGCGGAGGAATAAATGTTGACGCGGAACTAGATATTTATGAATAGCAGGAGATATACTACGGGCTCACTATAGCCCGTGCTACTTGAAACTTTTTGTTCCAGGTAGCAAATCTTAAACAACAACAACAGAATAACAGGAGGAGTATTTAGGAATAAGAAGGTGGAGAGGGTAGAACATGTGGTCAAAAATTAAGAGGATGAATTTTGAGGAGAAAGAAAAGCTTGTGAAATACATGTCCATAGAAGAAGATATTTTAGAAGTGATAAGCTAAACAAAACAATTATTATTCTCTGTCATGGAACGAAAAAGATGGCAGGGCAGAGAAAGACGAGGAGAAGCAGGATGAAGAAGAAGAAAAGAAGGAAAAGCGTAGAAGGAAGAGACAACAGGAAGAGGGAGAGAGGAAGAGGAGGATCAGTGATCCTTTGTAGACGGCAGGTCTTTGAGGTAGCTTATGTTCGCCTCGCCATATATTCGTGCAGCCTATATTCTTAGTATATCTTCCCTGCGAACGTAATCATACACACAATATGTAAATATAATATATATATATATATATATATATATATATATAATATATATATATATATATATATATATATATATATATATATATATAAATTATTTTACATATATGTAAATATATATCAGGGAGCTTAGTTAATAAGCGCCAAGACTGACCAATCCTAATAGACGATCATTGGTGCGGTGGTCACGGTACTGTGTACGTTTAGGGGTGATCCTGGACGGCATGGGTTCGAATCCTGGCGGGTCAAAGAGTTCTTAGTGATATATGGCTTGCGCGTTCATGCAGCTTTCTCACACATGTTAGACTCAGTGCGGCCCGTGCATGCGCCAGAATTTGATGAAAAACTGTACCAAATGGATCCATGAGTGTCGTCGGGGGTTGGTCAGTCAGGGAGCTTAGTTAATAAGCGCCAAGACTGACCAATCCTTATAGACGATCATTGGTGCGGTGGTCACGGTACTGTGTACGTTTAGGGGTGATCCTGGACGGCATGGGTTCGAATCCTGGCCGGGTCAAAGAGTTCTTAGTGATAATATATATATATATATATATATATATATATAAAATATATATATAATATATATATATATATATATATATATATATTATATAATATATATATATAATATATATAAATATATACTGCATATGTGTGTGTGTGTATCTGCGTCTCTGTAGATTCCTGAGCCTACTGGGCTCTATCGTATCTACATTTGTATTCACCTATTTGTATTCACCTAGTTGTGCTTGCGGGGGATGAGCTCTGGCTCTTTCGGCCCGTCTCTCAACTGTCAATCATCTTGATTGACAGTTGAGAGACGGATTGACTGATTTTTTTCATCACACACATACACACCACACGCGCGCGCACACACACACACACACAACACACACACGCGCGCACACACACACACACACACACACACACACACACCACACACACACACACACACACACGATCAGGTGAATTCTACGATCAGGTGACAAGAATTAAGCAAGAAAGAGAAGGGTGGGCGGACTGCATTTTTTTGGACTGTCGGAAAGCCTTTGACACAGTACCCATAAAAGGTTGATGCATAAGCTGGAGAAACAGGCAGGAGTAACAGGTAGGGCGCTCCAGTGGATAAGGGAGTACCTAAGCAATAGGAAGCAGAGAGTTACAGTGAGGGGTGAGACCTCAGACTGGCGTGAAGTCACCAGTGGAGTCCCACAGGGCTCTGTACTTGGACCTATCCTGTTTCTGATATACGTAAATGATCTCCCAGAGGGTATAGACTCATTCCTCTCAATGTTTGCTGACGACGCCAAAATTATGAGAAGGATTAAGACAGAGGAGGACAGCTTGAGACTTCAAGAAGACCTGGACAAGCTGCAGGAATGGTCGAACAAATGGCTGTTAGAGTTTAACCCAAGCAAATGTAATGTAATGAAGATAGGGGTAGGAAGCAGGAGACCAGATACAAGGTATCATTTGGGAGATGAAATACTTCAAGAGTCAGAGAGAGAGAAAGACCTGGGGGTTGATATCACGCCAGACCTGTCCCCTGAAGCTCATATCAAGAGGATAACATCAGCAGCATATGCCAGGTTGGCTAACATAAGAACGGCCTTTAGAAACTTGTGTAAGGAATCTTTCAGAACATTATATACCACATATGTCAGACCAATCCTGGAGTATGCGGCTCCAGCATGGAGTCCCTATCTAGTCAAGCATAAGACTAAACTGGAAAAGGTTCAAAGGTTTGCCACCAGACTAGTACCCGAGCTGAGAGGTATGAGCTACGAGGAGCGACTGCAGGAATTAAACCTCACTTCGTTGGAAGACAGAAGAGTTAGGGGGGACATGATCACCACATTCAAGATTCTCAGGGGAATCGACAGGGTTGATAAAGACAGGCTGTTTAACACAAGGGGCACACGCACTAGGGGACACAGGTGGAAGCTGAGTGCCCAAATGAGCCACAGAGATATTAGAAAGAACTTTTTAGTGTCAGAGTGGTTGACAAATGGAATGCATTAGGAAGCGATGTGGTGGAGGCTGACTCCATACACAGTTTCAAATGTAGATATGATAGAGCCCATTAGGCTCAGGAAACTGTACACCTGTTGATTGACGGTTGAGAGGCGGGACCAAAGAGCCAGAGCTCAACCCCCGCAAGCACAACTAGGTGAGTACAACTAGGTGAGTACACACACGCACACACACACACAGTATGCGTTCCCGACGCCAGTGTACTGTTTTCAACGCCAGTGTACTGTTTTCCAACGCCAGTGTACTGATTTACCACGCCAGTTTATGGTTTCCCACGCCAGTGTACTGTTCCCAAGCCGGTGTACACTTTCCCGCGCCAGTGAAAAGTTTTGTGTCAGTAAAATGAGGGTAGTTCTTAGGTTTATGAGAGATTTCAGTACCAATGTATCCCGTATATTAAAAACCTTGATTGGGGTATTACGGTGTAGGGTCGCCCCAGTGCCAGGCCCCCTCCGTACATAACCCTTAAAGGTACCTCCTCCTACACCCCTCTCTATCTCCTCCCCTCCCCACACCCACACATCCTACACTTTCGCCCAAAACACACACACACCCTATACGTGAACCACCACAACAGGACTTCCCCTCTCCCATTCACTTTAATATTTTCACTACATCATTCTTCATCATCTTCAAAAATCTTATTCTCCCAGTCTCTACCAAACAATACCCTCCCCGGTTTCCCCCAAAATCAATCTCCCTATCTCCATTGTGACCCGGTTACGAAGTGGAAATGGTGGTCGGCAGGTCTTCCAATAGCAGTGGCAGTGGGGGCCACCTATAATATTATAAAAAAAAGAAAAGAAAAAAAAGAGAAAAAAAAAAGAATGACTGCGTGATTGGTAATCTGTGGTAAGGTCGGATATACGAAAGACCAGAATACAAATGATTTTAATAACAATAAAAAAACACAAAATTGAAACAAATACAAAAACATGGCTAATGTAACAAATGTCAAGTGGAAACAAAATGCATAAACATGAAAATAGATTCCGTTAATGGGGAGGAGACTTGACATACAAAGGTAAATACAATATGAATGTGGAATCTATGCACTAAATATAAACATCTATTTGACCAAACAAGGTGAGTCACTTAGGATTCATAGCTGCGGAGCACACAAAATACTGGCTGGCAGAAACGCAAAGAACTCCAACAATAACTGGCGAGGTATTGTGATTGGCGAGGAGCCGTAGTGGAGTGTTGGTTGGAGGACAATGAGGAAGCTGGATTGGCGCAAGTCGCTAGTTAGGCCGTTAGAAGGATTCGGCGCGTCGACAGGTGCTAGCAGGGATGGAGTGGGGGGGAAGGAGGAGGTTTTGGTTACGTGTGGCTATCTAAATATTACGTTTAGCCACTACAAAACGTATAGTGTATATTGATGAGGAAAAGGAGCAGAGTCGTAGAAATAGAGGCTAAATCTCGATAAGAGATTATGTCACAAACTCTCCCCGAAGCTGCTGTTTCGGTACGGTGACTAATGTCCACTGGATGTAGGGAGGGTAGGTGGCAGCTGCCTCTACCTCATGCAATATGGAGAGGGCATCAGCGATGATGTTGTAAGGCCCCTTGATGTAGGCAGATCTTTAAATTGAAGCCTTGAAGATTTAAAGCCCATCGCAACAGACGTTGGTTATTAAACATCGGGCCATTGATGTAGAACTCAGCAGGTGCCTTGTGGTCTGAATAAATGGTAGTGGACCTAGCACCGGTCAGATATGGTGCAAAGTGTTGTAAGCTCAGCACGATGGAGAGGAGTTCCCTTCTCTATAGTGCTGTAGTTTCTCTGATGAGGCTTCAACTTGAAGCTGTGGTAGCTAACAAGGTGAACATCCTCGCCTTCGGCTGCTTCATTAAGACACTCCGATGACGGTTACCATGGCGTCGGACATGGAGGATGAAAGGCTTCTTGATATCTGGTGAGGCGAGAATGGGTTAGAAACAGAGGAGGAATTTTAGTTGTTCGAATGCCATACACGGTTGCTATCTGGTCCATTGATACCGTTGCTTGGGACTGGTTAAGAGGATTAATGGTGGTGACAAACAGAGCTGTAAAATTCTCAATCAAAAACCTACGATAATAGGAAGCGAGACCAAGGAAGCGCAGTAGCTGCTTCCTGGTAGTAGGATGCGGATACTGTTGGACTTGCTTCCTATTACCGTAGGTTTGTGAAGAATTTTAGCACTGTTGAACCCCCATTAATCACCTTAACCAGTCCCAAGCAACGTATATTGGACCAGAGAGCAAACCGTTGCATTCGAACAACTAAAATTCCTCCTCTGTTCTAATCCCATTCTCGCCTCACCAGATATCAAGAAGCCTTTCATCCCCATGTCGACGCCAGTGTACCGGCATCGGAAGTGTCTAATGCAGCAGCGAGGCGAGGAGGTTCTACCTGTCAGCTACTACAGTTGCAAGTTGAAGCCTCATCAGAAGAACTACATACTATAGAGAAGGAACTCCTTCCATCGTGCTGAGCTTACAACACTTTGCACCATATCTGCACGGTGCTAGGTCCACTACCATCTATTCAGACCACAACCCTCTGAGATTCTTACATCAACCCCAATTTAATAACCAACGTTGCTGCGATGGGCTTTATATCTTCAAGGCTTCAATTGAAATCTGTTACATCAAAGGGGCCTGACAACATCATGCCTGATCCCTCTCCAGAGTGCATGAGGTAGATGCGAGCGCACCTCCATCTACCTCCAGGGCTGATTCACCCGAAACAGCAGGCTTCGGGGGAGAGTTGTGACGATAATCTCTTATCATAGATTTAGCCTGCTATTTCTACGACTCCTCCTGTCCTCATCAATATACAAGATACGTTTTGTAGTGGCTAAACGTATTATAAGATAGCCACGTACCAGAAACTCCCTCCTTCCCCCCACTCCAGCACCTGCTGCACCTGTCGACGCGCCGAATCCTTCAACTGCCTAACTAGCGACTTGCGGCCATCCAGCTTCCTCATTGGCCGCCAACCAACACTCCACTCCGCTCCTCGCCAATCACAAGACCTCGCACAGTTATTGTTGGAGTCCTTGCGTTTCTGCCAGCCAGAATATTGTGTGCTCGCAAGCTATGAACTCCTACAGTGACTCACCTTGTGTGGTCAAATAGAGGTTTATAGTTAGTGCATATATTCCAGCATTCATATTTTATTTACTTTTGTATGTCAATTCTCCTCCCCATTAACGTAATCTATTTTCATGTTTATGCATTTTTTCCACTTGACATTAGTTACCATTAAGCCAAGATTTTGCCTTGTTTCAATTTGTGTTTTTTATTGTTATTAAATCCATTTTTTATTAGTGTCTTCGTCTTCGACCTTACCACAGAGTTACCAATCACGCAGTCATTCTTTTTTTTTCTCTTTTTTTTCTTTCTTTTTTTTATATTTATTATGTGGCCCAGCACTGACACCTGCTAGTTGGAAGACTGCCGACCACCATTCCAACTCGTTACCGTCACAATGGAGATAGGGAGATTGTTTTGGGGGAAACAGGGAGGGTATGTGTGTGGGAGACGGGGAGAATATAGATTTTTGAAGTGATGAAGAATGAGTGTAGTGAAATATTTAATGGTGTAATGGGGAGAGGGGAAGTCGTGTGTGTGTTCACCGGATAGGGTTGTGTGTGTTGGGGCGAAAGTGTAGGATGTGGGGTGGGGGGAGGGGGAGGGAAGAGACGAGGGGTGTAGGGAGGAAGGGTAGCCTTTAAGGGTATGTGGGGGCCGGCACTGGGGCGACCCGAGCACGTAGAGTACCCATCAAGTTTATATACGGGCTACATTGGTACTGAAATCTCTACATAAACACTAAAGAACTACCTCATTTTACTACACAAAACTTTCACTGGCGGGGGAAAGTAGTACACAGGCGTGGGGGAAAAATACACTGGCGTGGGAAACAGTACAGCGTGGCAGTCATGCGTGGGAAACAGTACACTGGCGTGGGAAAGTACACTGGCGTCGGGAACAGCATACTGGCGTGGGAAACAGTACACTGGCGTGGGAAACAGTACACTGGCGTGGGAAACTGTGCACTGGCGTGGGGAAACAGTACACTGGCTGAGAAACATACACTGGCGTGGGAAACAGTACACTGGCGTGGGAAACAGTACACTGGCGTCGGGAACAGCATACTGGCGTGGGACTACACTGCGTGAACAACTGGCGTGGGAAACAGTAACTGGCGTGGGAAAAAGTACACGGCGTGGGAACTGTACACTGGCGTGTGAAACAGTACACTGGGTGGGAAACGTACACTGGCGTGGGAAACAGTCACTTGGCGTGGGAAACAGTACACTGGCGTGGGAAACAGTACAATGGCGTGGGGAAAACAGTACAATGGCGTGGGAAACAGTACACTGGCGTGGGAAACAGTACACTGGCGTGGGAAACAGTACACTGGCGTGGGAAACACAGTACACTGGCGTGGGAAACAGTACACTGGCGTGGGAGCAGTACACTGGCGTGGGAGGAAAGAGTACATCTGACGTGGGAAACAGTACACTGGCGTGGGAAAAAGTACACTGGCGTGGGAAAAGTACACTGGGGAAACAGACAATGGTGGGAAAAGACAATGGGAAATACACTGGCGTGGGAAACAGTTACACTGGCGTGGGAAAACAGTACACGGGTGGGAACTACACTGGCGTGGGAAAATGTGCACTGGCGTGGGAAACTGTGCAACTGGCGTGGGACAGTAAACCGTGAAAGTAATCTATCGTAGGTCGTGAACAGTTCATGACGTATTCTGTCCTATATCGCTACAATTGCAATGATATTGCTACACTGACAATAAGGGCTGCAATGTCGAACTACTGCAATAGCAAACATCGCTGCAATGTTGCTTGAAACGCTAAAGTGGCATCGAAAATGCTAAACTGTAAATTAGAATTTTATTTTGTTATTTAAATATAATATATAGGTAATGAAAAGTTTAACGTGCCTTGAAATTGAAACACTGGCAGTACCTGATTCAAAGAGAAATGTCAAGAGATGGACGATATAACTGAAGAGAAGAATAAAACGAAATTATATGTATACAATGAGGAGCTATGTTGCAAATAGTAAATACGCGACACGCACACGCACACGCACACGCCCACGCCCACGCACACGCCCACGCCCACACACACACACACACACACACACATTAAGAGAGGGGATAGCTAACCAGGAACCACTGGAAAGATTTGAGATTACAAGCGGGGAAGTAAGAAAAGGTTTACTAGAGCTGGATGTGACAAAGGCTTAGGCCCAGATGGAATCTTCCTTGGATACTAAGGAAGGAGCAGAAGAAACTGTGCCTACCACTCTCCATAGTTATAACAAATCTCTGGCAACAGGGGAATGTCAGAAATTTGGAAAGCAGCTAATGTATCTCCGATATACAAGAAAGGGGATAGACAGGAGGCACTGAATTACAGGCCAGTGTCCCTAACTGTCATACCATGCAAGCTGATGGAGAAGATTGTGCGAAGAAAGCTAGTGGAGTCACCTGGAGCGAAAGAACTTTGTAACACAGCACCAACATGGATTCAGGGATGGCAGGTCCTGCCTCACAGGGTTACTTGAATTCTACGACCTGGCAACAAAAATAAGGCAAGAAAGAGAAGGGTGGCCAGACTGCATATTTTTGGATGTCAGAGAAAGCCTTTGATACAGTGACCAAAAGAGGCTAGTCGAAAGCTGGAAGCAGGCTGGAGTGAAAGGAAGGTACTCCGTTGGATAAGGGTACCTAAGCAACAGGAGACAAAGAGTCATGTGAGGGTGAGGTCTCAGATTGGCGAGACGTTACAAGTGGTAGTCCCGCAGGGTCAGTCCTGGTACCTATACTGTTTCTGATATATGTAAATGATCTCCCAGAGGGTATAGAAATGTTTCTGCTCAATTCGATGCCGAGATCAGTCATAACCGACATTTTCACCTTCATGAGGAATGCGACTATGATACACCCCGGCCGTCCCGCTTGGGCCTCCTTCGAGTGATCCGGTAGTAAGGAGGCTTTACAAGACGACCTAGACGAGACGTGACTGAGTCGATGGCTCCAACAAATGACTGTTGAAGTTCAACCCGAACGTACATACAAAGTACATGAAAACTGGCAGTGGGAAAATGGAGGCCAACACAACTCAGATAGGAGAAATACTAATAACGATCAAGAGAAAGCTAGATTACACACACCTGTTCTGAAGCACAAAAAGGTTAACATCTGCGAGCATTATGCGAGAGTGGCTAACCAACAGTCGAACTGCTTGTAAGGAATCATTCAGAATCTTGTAACACCACATATGTGCAGACCATCATCACGGGAGTATTGAGCAGCCCCCGCATGGAGCACGTATACCGTTTGTCAAGAGAGCACAATGACGCAAGTTCTGGAATCAAAGTTCCACAGAGAGTAATGCCATTAGACTAGTCCAGAAAAACTAGAGGATGAGTATACGAGGAAAGGATGCGGGAAAGTGCATCCTTATCGGACACTGGAAAGATCAGAGAGTAAGGGGAGATATGATCACAACCTACAAACTCCTCAGGGAATCGACCGGGTAGACCAAGGACAAAACTATTCAACACTGAGCGGGGACGCGACCAAAAACAAGGGGATGTGTGTGTGTGTGTGTGTGTGTGTGTGGTGTGTGTGTGTGTGTGTGTGTGTGTGTGTGTGTACTCACCTATTTGTACTCACCTATTTGTGCTTGCGCGGGGGTTGAGCTTTGGCTCTTTGGTCCCGCTCTCAAACTGCAATCAACCGGTGTACAGATTCCCGAGCCTACTGGGCTCTATCTATCTACACTTGAAACTGTGTATGGAGTCAGCCTCCCACATCACTGCTTAAAGCATTCCATCCGTTAACTACTCTGACACTGAAAAAGTTCCTTCTAACGTCTCTGGGCTCATGTGGGTACTCAGTTTCCACCTGTGTCCCCTTGTTCGCGTCCCCCCAGTGTTGAATAGTTTGTCCTTGTCTACCCGGTCGATTCCTCTGAGGATTTTGTAGGTTGTGATCATATCTCCCCTTACTCTTCTGTCTTCCAGTGTCGTAAGGTGCATTTCCCGCAGCCTTTCCCGTAACTCATGCCTCTTAGTTCTGGGACTAGTCTAGTGGCATACCTTTGGACTTTTTCCAGCTTCGTCTTGTGCTTGACAAGGTACGGGCTCCATGCTGGGGCTGCATACTCCAGGATTGGTCTTACATATGTGGTGTACAAGATTCTGAATGATTCCTTACACAGGTTCCTGAACGCTGTTCTGATGTTAGCCAGCCTCGCATATGCCGCAGATGTTACCTTTTTATGTGGGCTTCAGGAGACAGGTTTGGTGTGATATCAACTCCTAGATCTTTCTCTCTGTCCGTTTCATTAAGTACTTCATCTCCTATTCTGTATCCTGTGTCTGGCCTCCTGTTTCCACTGCCTAGTTTCATTACTTTGTATTTACTCGGGTTGAACTTCAACAGTCATTTGTTGGACCATTCACTCAGTCTGTCTAGGTCGTCTTGTAGCCTCCTACTATCGTCCTCAGTTTCAATCCTCCTCATAATTTTTGCATCATCGGCAAACATTGAGAGAAACGATTCTATACCCTCTGGGAGATCATTTACATATATCAGAAACAGTATAGGTCCAAGGACTGACCCCTGCGGGACTCCACTTGTAACGTCTCGCCAATCTGAGACCTCACCCCTCACACTGACTCTTTGTCTCCTGTTGCTTAGGTACTCCTGTATCCAACGGAGTACCTTCCCTTTCACTCCAGCCTGCATCTCGAGCTTTTTCACTAGCCTCTTGTGTGGCACTGTATCAAAGGCTTTCTGACAATCCAAAAATATGCAGTCTGGCCACCCTTCTCTTTCTTGCCTTATTTTTGTTGCCAGGTCGTAGAATTCAAGTAACCCTGTGAGGCAGGACCTGCCATCCCTGAATCCATGTTGGTGCTGTGTTACAAAGTTCTTTCGCTCCAGGTGCTCCACTAGCTTTCTTCGCACAATCTTCTCCATCAGCTTGCATGGTATGCAGGTTAGGGACACTGGCCTGTAATTCAGTGCCTCCTGTCTATCCCCTTTCTTGTATATCGGGACTACATTAGCTGCTTTCCAAATTTCTGGCAGTTCCCTGTTGCCAGAGATTTGTTATACACTATGGAGAGTGGTAGGCACAGTTCTTCTGCTCCTTCCTTAAGTATCCAAGGAGAGATTCCATCTGGGCCTATAGCCTTTGTCACATCCAGCTCTAGTAAACACTTTCTTACTTCCCCGCTTGTAATCTCAAACTCTTCCAGTGGTTCCTGGCTAGCTATCCCCTCTCTTAATGTGTGTGTGTGTGTGTGTGTGTGTGGGCGTGGGCGTGTGCGTGGGCGTGGGCGTGTGCGTGTGCGTGTGCGTGTGCGCGTATTTACTATTTGCAATTCATAGCTCCTCATTGTATACATATAATTTCGTTTTATTCTCTCTAGTCACTATTCGTCCTATCTCTTTGACAATTTCTCTTTGAATCCAGGTACTGCCAGTGTTTCAATTTCAAGGCACGTTAAACTTTTCATTACCTATATATTATATTTAAATAACAAAATAAAATTCTAATTTACAGTTTAGCATTTTCGATGCCACTTTAGCGTTTCAAGCAACATTGCAGCGATGTTTACGCTATTGCAGTAGTTCTGTACCATTGCAGCCCTTATTGTCAGTGTAGCAATATCATTGCAATTGTAGCGATATAGGAGTCAGAATAACGTCATGAACTGTTACCTACGCCAGTGTACTGTTTCCCACGCCAGTGTACTGTTTCCCACGCCAGTGCACAGTTTCCCACGCCAGTGCACAGTTTCCCACGCCAGTGTACTGTTTCCCACGCCAGTGTACTGTTTCCCACGCCAGTGTACTGTTTCCCACGCCAGTGTACTGTTTCCCACGCCATTGTACTGTTTCCCACGCCATTGTACTGTTTCCCACGCCAGTGTACTGTTTCCCACGCCAGTGTACTGTTTCCCACGCCAGTGTACTGTTTCCCACGCCAGTGTACTGTTTCCCACGCCAGTGTACTGCTTCCCACGCCAGTGTACTGTTTCCCACGCCAGTGTACTGTTTCCCACGCCAGTGTACTGTTTCCCACGCCAGTGTACTGTTTCCCACGCCAGTGTACTGTTTCCCACGCCATTGTACTGTTTCCCACGCCATTGTACTGTTTCCCACGCCAGTGTACTGTTTCCCACGCCAGTGTACTGTTTCCCACGCCAGTGTACTGTTTCCCACGCCAGTGTACTGTTTCCCACGCCAGTGTACAGTTTCCCACGCCAGTGTACAGTTTCCCACGCCAGTGTACTGTTTCCCACGCCAGTGTACAGTTTCCCACGCCAGTATGCTGTTCCCGACGCCAGTGTACTGTTTCCCACGCCAGTGTACTGTTTCCCACGCCAGTGTACTGTTTCTCACGCCAGTGTACTGTTTCCCACGCCAGTGCACAGTTTCCCACGCCAGTGTACTGTTTCCCACGCCAGTGTACTGTTTCCCACGCCAGTATGCTGTTCCCGACGCCAGTGTACTGTTTCCCACGCCAGTGTACTGTTTCCCACGCCAGTGTACTGTTTCCCACGCCAGTGTACTGTTTCCCACGCCAGTGTACTGTTTCCCACGCCTGTGTACACTTTCCCGCGCCAGTGAAAAGTTTTGTGTAGTAAAATGAGGTAGTTCTTTAGTGTTTATGTAGAGATTTCAGTACCAATGTAGCCCGTATATTAAACTTGATTGGGGTACTCTACGGTGCTCGGGTCGCCCCAGTGCCCAGGCCCCTCCGACATACCCTTAAAGGCTACCCCTTCCCTACACACCCTCTCTGTCTTCCCTCCCCCTCCCCCCACCCACACATCCTACACTTTCGCCCCAACACACACACACCCTATCCGTGAACCACACAACAGACCTTCCCCTCTCCCATTACACCATTATAATATTTTCACTACACTCATTCTTCATCACTTCAAAAATCTATATTCTCCCCGTCTCTCCCACACACATACCCTCCCTGTTTCCCCCAAAACAATCTCCCTATCTCCATTGTGACGGTAACGAGTTGGAAATGGTGGTCGGCAGTCTTCCAACTAGCAGGTGTCAGTGCTGGGCCACATATAATATATAAAAAAAGAAAAGAAAAAAAAGAGAAAAAAAAAGAATGACTGCGTGATTGGTAATCTGTGGTAAGGTCGGAAATACGAAAGACAATAATAAAAATGGATTTTAATAACAATAAAAAAACACAAATTGAAACAAATGCAAAATCTTGGCTTAATGGTAAAAATGTCAAGTGGAAAAAATACATAAACATGAAAATAGATTACGTTAATGGGGAGGAGAATTGACATACAAAAGTAAATAAAATATGAATGCTGGAATATATGCACTAACTATAAACCTCTATTTGACCACACAAGGTGAGTCACTTAGGAGTTCATAGCTTGCGAGCACACAATATTCTGGCTGGCAGAAACGCAAGGGACTCCAACAATAACTGGCGAGGTCTTGTGATTGGCGAGGAGCCGGAGTGGAGTGTTGGTTGGCGGCCAATGAGGAAGCTGGATGGCCGCAAGTCGCTAGTTAGGCAGTTGAAGGGTTCGGCGCGTCGACCAGGTGCAGCAGGTGCTGGAGTGGGGGGAGGAGGGAGTTGCTGGTACGTGTGGCTATCTTATAATACGTTTAGCCACTACAAAACGTATCTTGTATATTGATGAGGACAGGAGTGAGTCGTAGAAATAGCAGGCTAAATCTCTGATAAGAGATTATCGTCACAACTCTCCCCCGAAGCCTGCTGTTTCGGGTGAATCATGTCCACTGGAGGTAGAGTGGGAGGTGGAGCTGCCTCTACCTCATGCACTCTGGAGAGGGCATCAGCGATGATGTTATCAGGCCCCTTGATGTAGCAGATCTTTAAATTGAAGCCTTGAAGATATAAAGCCCATCGCAGCAGACGTTGGTTATTAAATTGGGCTTGATGTAAGAATCTCAGAGGGTTGTGGTCCGAATAGATGGTAGTGGACCTAGCACCGTGCAGATATGGTGCAAAGTGTTGTAAGCTCAGGACGATGGACAGGAGTTCCTTCTCTATAGTACTGTAGTTCTTCTGATGAGGCTTCAACTTGCAACTGTAGTAGCTGACAGGTAGAACCTCCTCGCCTCGCTGCTGCATTAAGACACTTCCGATGCCGGTACCACTGGCGTCGACATGGAGGATGAAAGGCTTCTTGATATCTGGTGAGGCGAGAATGGGATTAGAACAGAGGAGGAATTTGAGTTGTTCGAATGCAACGGTTTGCTCTCTGGTCCAATTATACCGTTGCTTGGGACTGGTTAAGGTGATTAATGGGGTTGCAACAGTGCTAAAATTCTTCACAAACCTACGGTAATAGGAAGCAAGACCAAGGAAGCGCAGGAGCTGCTTCCTGGTAGTAGGCTGTGGATACTGTTGGATTGCTTGAATGTGAATGTTTAACGGAGCCAGGCTGCCACTCCCTATAACATGACCCAGGTACCGCACTTTACCTTTCGCGAAGGTGGACTTGCCCAAATTGATGGTGAGGCCGGCTTTCAGGAGCTTGTAGAACAATCGTTGTAGCTGGAGCAGGTGTTCGCTCCAGGTGTTGGATGCTACCACGATGTCGTCCAAATAGGCATAGGTGTTTTCCAAGCCCTGGATGACGCGGTTGACAGCTCTCTGAAAGGTGGCTGGGGCATTGCAGAGTCCAAAGGGAAGGCGATTGTACCTGTAGAGACCAAACGGGGTTATAAAGGCGGACAGTACCTTAGCTCGCTCCGTTAAACTCACCTGGTAGTAGCCCTTTAGTAGGTCTACCTGAGACAGGTAGCGGGCATTACCAATGGCATCCAGAATGTCGTCTACCCTGGGTATTGGGTAGGCGTCCTTCACTGTGACCTGGTTCAACTTCCTATAATCCGTACACAGACGGATTTTGCCGTGAGGTTTGGGTACCAGGATGCATGGTGAGGCCCAGGGGGACTCACAGGGGGTAGCCAGTCCATGGTCCAAGAGATACTGTACCTCAGCCCGCATGACTTCCGTTTTGCTCGGGCTGATTCGGTAGAATGGTTGGCGAATCGGCTGGGTGTCAGGTAGCAGTTGGATGTCGTGCCGAGTTACAGTACACTCTTGGGGGTCATCTCGAAACAACTCTTGATATTCTCTGACGAGTTTGATTAGTGGAGCACTATTATCGTCCTGAAAATGATGTTGAAGGTTAGTAAGGATTTCCGAGTTAGAGAGCGCTGTCTCAGTGTCAGTGCTCTCGGAAGGAGAAGCAGGGAAGGTCTCACTGTGGCTGTATGGACCTGTAAATGAGGTGAAATTGGTTAACACAGTGGGAGGAACCCCATGGTAGGGCTTGAGTAAATTAATGTGGCACAGCTGGGTCTTCCGCCGCCTATCGGGGGTCTCGAGAACGTAGTTGAAGTTGTTCCGGCACTCCTTAACACGGTAGGGTCCTGAGAACCTGTTCTGTAAAGGAGAACCTGGGATAGGGAAATAGGCAAGCACTAAGTCTCCTGGTGTAAACTTCCTTACTTTACAGTGCCGGTCGTAACGAGTCTTCATCCTCTCCTGGGCTCTCTGTAGGTTGTTGCTGGCAAAGGAATGGACCCTCTCTAGAATGTGTCGGAGATTTTGAAGATACTGGGGCACACTCTGATGCTCACTGAAGGTGTCATCACGTAGAGAATCCTTGAAAGCCTTGAGAGGTGTACGGCACTTACGTCCGTAGAGCATCTCATAAGGAGATACTCCTAGTGACTCGTTGGGAAGACTTCTGAAAATACACATGATGAGATCAATTTGCCTATCCCAATCCTTTGAGGTCTCATTACAGAACTTTTTTAAGAGTGCCTTGATGGTTTGATGACTACGCTCGAGAGAACCCTGTGAAGCAGGATGATAGGGGCTGGACAGTACCTGTTTGATGTTGAACTCCTCCAGAGTCCGTTTGAAGAGATCACTGGTGAAGTTGGTACCACAGTCGCTCTGAATCTCCCTCGGAAATCCATACTGGGTGAAGATTTTCAGTAGATTCTTCACCACTGTAGCAGCTGTAATATTTTTTACTGGAACTGCTATCGGAAATCTGGTGGTAGGACACAGGATGGTTAAGATATATGCGTTGCCTGCACTGGTCCGAGGCAAAGGACCAACGCAGTCGATAATGAGCTTGTGGAACGGTTCCTCAGGCACCTGGATGGGTATCAGTGGTGCTCTGGGAATGGAAACGTTCGGTTTCCCGGCTAACTGACACACGTGGCATAATTTGACATAAGTTTTGATGTCGTTTACCATACCTGGCCAGTAGTAGTCTTGTCGAATTCCATGGTAAGTCTTGTTGAACCCATAGTGTGACAAAGCGCCGTGGGCCAGGTGTAGAATCGTGGGCCGCAGGCTGGTGGGAATCACTAGTTGTTCAACGTTTGCCCAATCGTCCTCGTCCTTCAGTTTACTGGGTCTATACCTGCGATAGAGTATTTCGTTCTCCATAAAGAACCCAGGAACACTGTCGGATTGGGTTTCAGCCTGAAAGAATAATGGTGTCAATGTAAGATCATCTCTCTGTAACTTACGGAACTCCACCGCGGTCAGGTTAGGGGGTAGTTTCGAAGGGTCCTGAGGGACAGCGGTAGCAGTAGAGTCGGCTGGCTGTGGACGTGCAGCTTGAGCACGGGTGGTCACCATAACAGGAGGAGAACCTTCATCACTCTCTTGAACCTTTACTGGGAAATGTTCAAAAATCGGGTTATCCACCACAGAGTTGCTTACCTTGGATATGTCCTTGATGATCAGGTTGTTTGGTTGTTGGTCTTCTGCCAAGTCGTTGCCCAGGAGAAGTTGCACTCCAGGCATGGGAAAAGGCTTTTCCCTGACGGCGACTTGGACTTCACCGGTCACGAAGGGACAATCCAGGTAAACTCGGGCAAGTGGATAAGGAGTTGTAGCAGTAAGGTCAGTGATGAACACAGTCTCTCCTGTGTAGGCGACGTTGGGCACAGCCGATTTCAAGACGATCGATTGTAGAGCCGCTGTGTCCCTTAGGATCTTAAGTCCGAAACGTCCCTCTGAATCTGAACCGTGGGTAGAGATAGTTCCTGGATATAG
The DNA here is from genome assembly GCA_020271785.1 of Procambarus virginalis. Taxonomy (NCBI): domain Eukaryota; kingdom Metazoa; phylum Arthropoda; class Malacostraca; order Decapoda; family Cambaridae; genus Procambarus; species Procambarus virginalis. The sequence goes on along the minus strand of WNGS01107358.1, from coordinate 29,604 downwards.
ATGCTTGGTAAAGAGAGAGAGATCATTAGCATGAACACCAACATTCATTACAGGCTTACCGGACTTAGGGTGAGTAGTTTTAGACTTAGGGGGTTCGACGTTACCTTTAGATTGGGACTTACCACATTTGTCAATGGTGTGTCCATATAATCGACAATACCTGCAGTACAGTTGAGAGGTACCTTGATCTGGGCTCGCTTTCTCGTAACTGTACCAAGACTTCTTGCTGGTAGGATCTGGAGTCAGCCGGTGGATGAGGCTGTAAGTGTCAGCTGACTTCGCACACTTCACTAACTCCGTCTCTTCCTTGTCTGCTAAGTATAGGCGGACAGGAGGAGGTACACGTCTCAAAAATTCTTCAACCAGTATGAGGTTGACAAGTTCTGAAAAAGTAGAGACATGTGCTGCCTCCAGCCATTTCATGAAATATCTTTGTTTGGTGTTAGCAAATTCTAAGAAGGTGGTGGTACTTGCCTTGACGTAGTCACGAAACTTTCGTCGATAGCTTTCGGTGGAGAGAAGGTAGGCGTCCAACACAGCTTGTTTCAGGATGGTGTAGTTGTTTTCCGAAGCCAAAGTGCTGAGTGTGACTGCTGCTCTACCTGTTAAATGTACTCGGAGAAGGGTAGCCCATTGGTCGTCAGGCCAATTAAGTTGAACAGCAAGGGTCTCAAAAGTGGTAAAGAACACATCAACCTCTGTTTCGAGGAACGGGGGCATTAACTTACTTGCATGGGAGATATTGAAACTGGGAGGAAGACTAGCTGCCGCTTGTTGGAGTTGAGCTTGGTGTGCAGCGTCCCTCTCGCGTTCTCGGTCACGACAGTTTAGAGCTGCTTCTGCCTGTCGTTGGTCGTGTTCCCGTTGTATCTCTAGTCGCTGTTGGTATAAGGCCAACTCACGTTCTTGCTGTCCTTTGAGGAGTAGGGCCTCCCTTTCCCGTTCCTCGTTTCTGAGGGCAGCTTCTTCCTTTCTGAGGGTAGCTTCACGCGCTTGTTCTTCCTTTCGGATGGCAGCTGCTTCCTTGGCCAGGGCTGCCTCACGCTCCTTGAGGCGGATTTCTCTTTCTTGTTCGTCTTTTCTAATGGCAGCTTCCCGCTCTCGGATTGCAGCTGCTTCCTTTTGTTGCTCTCGCTCGATCTTAGCAAGTTCTAACTTGAGTTTGATTGCTGTCAAGTCATGTTTATCTGAAATAGTGTATTGGTCATGAGTATCAGAATCTATCTTCCCTTCATCCAAAAGATGATCTACAATTAGATTATTTACGGTATATTTGTTGGCGCCAGGGGGAACTTCCAATTGATACTCGTGTGCAAGAGTTATCAATTCGACCCTTCTTGCATGACGTAAGTTCCCTATTTCACCTTCTGGATCTGCCTTGAAAGCTTGTAAGCGGAACATGGTGAAAATATAGCAAAACAAAGGAGACGAATATAGTGAGAA
>WNGS01107340.1:0-16904 GCA_020271785.1 Procambarus virginalis | reverse complement strand
GTAAACCAGATATTGGTGTATTGATTTCTATAATCTATTGATATAAATGCCTGTGAGATCTCTCTCATCTATCAATATAAATGCCCGTTGTGTGATCTCTATAATCTATCAAGATAAATGCCCGTGTGTTGAACCTCTATAATCATCAATATAAATGCCTGTGTGTTGATCTTATGATCTATTGATATATATATGCCTGAAGTTTGATTAATGATTTTTATATGACATGTGCTGATGAATAATAACATATACGTGAAGTGATTGCCGGTGATATCTCTACGGAGAGGAGTATAAATATAAAGAAAAGTTCAGTGATCAAGGAGTGCATTCACAGTAAATAGTATTAAGATTAGAGTAATCTTTTGGTACAGTGAAAGTTCACTGTGAGAGTATTGTGAAAAGATGTTGTCGTGAGGCCAGTGAAATCATAAGTAGCCATGTGAACGTTGAATAGTGTTTTGGAAAACGTTAAATAAACAGGGATCGTGACAGTATTAGAAAACCAGTACTAGTCTTTCCCACGATCTCGAGGGCCCGGTCAGCTGGCATTATGACAGGTGGACACGTACCGATGTTGTTACCATATCGGTGCGCTATATAATATTATGCTATGAATGGAGCAATCGTCCTATATTAATTCTGATACATGATGCATAGATTATGTCTCGTTTTTTTTTAGTTAAAAAAATACCAAACTCTTTGGTGTTTGATACTATCCCCTCCATTTTATTTGTGACCGTGTTTGTATTAAATAGAGTGGACCTGCCTGATAATATATACTAGATTGAGGCTCTTGCCACATTTACACCTCACCACTGCTGTTTTACTGGACACCTAAAACACGAGTTGGCGACCTTGAAGGATGTGAAAGAGTTCGGTGTCGGGAGGCCACATTTGAGGGAACGATCTGTGCACCCGCTCATCTCATAATCTAAAGGGCGGTTGTGAGATCGACGGGGATTAACTCTCCGAGGCCAGCAGTGGAGCCTAAGTGATTGAGGGAAGACCCGCCGAACTCTGGTGCAAGGGTTATGGTGGAGCAACACCATGGAAATGAGATCCAGGCTATGTTGCTTAAACCCTTCTCTTACGAGAACAGCGTGAAACCCCGAATTGGCGACCTCGCCAGGATCATGAACAAGATCAAGGTGGTAATTGTGGGATTAAATATAAGGCCCAAGTTTTCACTCATAGTCACAAGATGAGGGGATAAGAGCCAGGGGTATAGACACGAGAGAAGAGCAAGTACTGGAGGAGTGCACCAAGCCACAGTGCCAGACGATCGCCGACCTCTTTGGGATCAAGTTGAGAGGTTCCAAAGTGGGAGAAAGGAGAATTGAGATCATGGCACAGGATCAGGGACGTGATGAAGCTTAGGCGAATGAGCGGCCACCGACACCTGCCAGTGGAGGAGAGACCTTGAGTACCGGTGGCAGCAGCCTGGGATCCAGTGGCAGTAGGCGCGTGTCAAGCTGGAAAATAATGAAGCTGCAGCTGAAAGCACAAGCACAGCTCGCCGAGAAGAAAGGGATGCACAGCTGCAAAGAGAAGAGAGAGAAGCACAGCGAGGCGCGATGAAGCAGAGCGAGAAGCACACCTGAGGGCGCGGAAGCAGAGAGAGAAGCACAGCGAAGGCGCGAGGAAGCAGAGAGAGCAGCACAGCTGCGTAGAGAAGAACGTGAGGCACAGCTGCGCAGGGAAAAACGAGAGGCACAAGCACAGCTGCGCAAGGAGGAAAGAGAGGCACAGCTGCAACGAGAGGGCGCGAGATAGACGCTAGGCGAAGCTGCAGGAGGTTGAAGCTAACAAGGAGATTGAGCTGAAGCGAGCTGAGCTAGGACTTGTTCCAACTGCTCCACCACAACAGCAGGAAGATCGCCGAGTGAGAGAGGGGATTTGCCCGTCTTCGTACCTAATGAGGCTGAGGGTTTCTTCGAGCATTTCGAAAGGGTCGATACAACAATGTTGAAGAAGTGGCCGAGGGCAGAGTGGGCGGAACTAGTTCAAGGAAGGCTCGTTGGTGAAGCTCGTGAAGCTTATAACATGCTCTATCTCCAGGAGTGTACCAACTATGATGAAGTAAAACGGCCGTGCTTCATTCGTTCAAGCTGACGACGGAGTGCTATAGGAAAAGGTTAAGAGAATGTACCCGATCGCCAGGAAAATCGTATGCGGAGACGGCGAGGGACATGGCGAGGAAATTCGTGAAATGGCTGGGATCAGAAGGAGCAAGTCAGGATGACGACATCAAGGGGCTGATGGTCATTGAAAAGTTCATGTCTGTGCTCTCTCGCGAGATTAGGTTGAGAGTAAAGGGTGGGGGGGGGGGCGGGGGGGGGGGGCGAGGGACATCAAGGACATGAGAGCCGCGGCCGATCGAGCAGACATGCGGGAAGAAGCTTTACGTCCAGCTACGAGAGGGACAGCACCGACAGCCCGTATTCTCTAGCTACGGGAGAAGTAAGAGAAGGTCGAACGATGGAGGGACAGGGGCGAGTTCTCCCAAGTCCTAACCCTCGAGTGGAGATAGTAGGGGACAGAAGATTGCTGTGGAACCGTCGAAGACGTCCCCGACGGAGAAGCTCGGGAGCTGTTGGCTGTGACGAAAGGGTCGACAGAGGGTGCGAGCAAGACCTTCGGGACGTCGGCCTTAGGAAATGTGGCAAGGGCGACGGCGGTGGATGGTCACCACGAGGAAAGTTCGTGCTTCAATTGGGAATAACACGGTACCAATATATATATAATAATAATCACAGATCAATATAATAGTCACAGTAAATTCTCTGATGAATCTTGGTGCTTGCACACACCCACACATAGATATATATGTAAATTGATACTGTGAGCGCTCTGGGCAGCCTCACCACATACTGTGCACTCTGTGACTTAAACTCAAGTGAGACTTGCTCACGACATACAAAATACCTGACAAGAATATATATAGCTAACTAAAGGGAAATGGGAGGGAACTGTAAACACCTACTTCACCTATCCTAGGATGACAGTTGGGTTGTAGCTCCTGTCCAGCTCTCGCCTCGTTCATCCAGAAACACAAGCCCCACACCTTAGGATGTCGCGTCTCGCCGCTTCTGTACACAGCAGGTCCGTGCTTCCTCTACAGTACGTCGCAGGTTGAAGTCGGTCTCCTGGCCGTCAACTTTCCTCCCAACTACGGCAGCCAGCCTACGTCTCGGCGGTCGTCGTACGTTTCCCAATTAGTCCTTGTCACTGTACTCCCAGAGTAACTGCCTCTCACCACTACGAAGTCACTGAAGTTATCAGCCGTCCCGGACGACACACGCACAGCACCCGACTTCAGAGCACTTGAAGCTCACAACACTGTCAATTCCCTCGTCGTCTAGATATATCGCTAGGTATTTGGGAAGACTTCTCGACGTGCTTGCATCCAACTGTTGACTCGTAGGGTTCCACGAAGGTGGGGTTACTGTCAAACTTGACAGGATCGTCGATCACACGTTCAACCTGGTTGACAAGGCTGTCAACCTGGTTCACTCACGGTGGGTGGCCCGGCCACTAAGCTGCCTCTTATACTGGTGAACTGCCAACGACGACACACGTCGATGCCCGGCCCACTTCTTGCAACGCACCTGTCCCCTGAGCACTTGTTGCTCAATATTTTGTCAATTCCTTATCTGAGCCACTTTTGGGTACAGGAAGACTCACAGAGTGCGTGCCAACAACTGGAGACGCTTAAATCCACCGGAGTTCGGTAAATCCGTCACTCTGACAGGATGACCGATCGCGCGTCCTACCTCTCGGACGTGTCGTGAAAGACTGATGTCGTCTGGCGCCAACACGGCTGGACCCCCCTGCCCTATGTGACGTCACTTTTCCCAAAGTTGGTTTTCATTGGCTCCCAGTGCCATGTCGCTGACGGTGACCAATCTGGCGCCACTGACGTCACACAGTTTTGGCGGGAGAACAGACTTGCCAGCGCCATATTGGCTCCCTAAAGGGCCTATCCCACAGCCAAAATAACATACATTTGCGCAAATTTCTCGGCTCTTCGAGAATACTGTTCTCTCCCACATATGTTCAATTGTTGCCTGCAATGTAAGAGAACGCTCGGAATAGTGGACATGACTCTTACAGCAGGCGTGGGAGAATTAAAAGGGGGGAACACGTCATATATATATATATATATATATACCTATAAACACATAAAAGGCAAATCAGCATTTGAATGCAATAACATACATATATGTATCAGTATACATGATCCGTGCCATACAACGAATCAATCGACCATTCTATCAGTCTTAGAATACATATATATATCTGTAGGTATCCTGCCTACGACCGTGACTCTAAACTTCAATATACACTTCGTGGCACATAATTGGCAAACGATCACTCACCTCTCATTGCGTCGTTCACGCTAATGACAAACACTCTCACCTCCATACAAGTGATCATTTAGAACTATTTCACTACCCTGACAACTTCAGGTTCCTCAGGGCTTAACCACCAAGATCCTCTGCAGCTCCTCCAGGCTGCTACCATGAAGATTCCTTGAACAACTATGGTGCTTCCCTACTCCTATTAGGATCATCCACAGCTCTCCTGGCTGCTGCACCATAAAGTTTCCTCGAATAAATGTGGTACTTCACCACCTCTGCAAAAGCATGTGACACTCCTCCTCACTGCTTCTCCTCACAGATCGAGATCCTCTCCTCCACTGCCTTGGAGTCTCACCAACTACTCCCTCTGTGCTGGCTTCGAAGTCCTCAGCAACTTCTTCCCCAAAGGCAAACCTGCAACCCATTTGCACTCCAATAAAATGTTTCCCCTTTAACTCATAAACAAAATTAATCACACAATATCTTTGCCTCCACTACCTATCTGTCCTCAACATTTAGCGAGAGTGGACTCCCCCGTGGGTGGGTCCATGCGCCACCTCGCTTGGCGAGCCTCACTCACGCTGGGAGGGGCCTCCTCCCTCAGGAGCCGGGCTCCTTCAGTTGCCCGCCAGCGCTCAGAGAAGACGGATGTCGCTCCGCGCTCCTCCCACTTCACTCTCTTATTTTAGGCTCTCTGCCTTACCAAAACATGTTTAACTTGTAAATAAACATTGCTACGGTCGCTGGGCACACGACCAATTACAACTAATCACTATGAACTGGTTTAAATCGGGCTTACCACAGATTTTCTGGTCGAGGGCGCTTCTCCCTCTGACAACGTCCGACCAGGGCGCTTGTCACGGCCCACAAAACTGTCACTGGGCGGCTTAAATACTCTTTCCTCGCCGTCCAGGACTTGAGACCACACGTCCTCAGCTCGACTCAACAGCTGGAACGTCTGCACCTTCTCTTCTCTTGGAGATAATATCACTAGGGGTTCCCTCCTGGCGGGAGCTCGACGAAGCGCGGCTTTCCCCCTGCGAAGTCTGGCCTCAAGTGAGGTCATCGCCCTCCACAAGCGAGCCTCACGCCTCCAGCAACTTGTCCACATCTTCTAACCAGTCATTTATCTGTTTTCTAGTTCATTGCCCATAATCTCAAACTTTTATATAAATTCAACAAACTATCTTACATCTGTGTTATCGCCTCTATAATTCCTGGACCTTCCAGTTAGGTCAGGCTTGCTGAATAACTCTCAAAGGGTGAGACTCGTTTCTCCTGCAGGCTGAGATCATAACAATCTGCAGCCCAGCAGCAACCGAGGGAGAGAATCTGCAGCCCAGCAGCGACCGTGGGAGAGGATCTGCAGCCCAGCAGCGACTGGGGGAGAGGATCTGCAGCCCACCAGCAACAGCGGGAGATGATCCGCAGCCCACCAGCGTACGCGGGAGAGGATCTGCAGCCCAGCAGCGACCGCGGGAGAGGATATCCAGTCCAGCAGCGACCGGGGGAGAGGATCTGCAGCCCACCAGCGACTGGGGGAGATGATCTGCACCCCAGCAGCGACCGCGGGAGAGCATCTGCAGCCCAGCAGCGACCGGGGAAAGGATCTGCACCCCAGCAGCGACCGCGGGAGAGGATCTGCAGCCCACCAACGACCGAGGGAGAGGATCTGCAGCCCACCAGCGACTGGGGGAGACGATCTGCAGCCCACCAGCGACCGCGGGAGAGGATCTGCAGCCCAGCAGCGACCTGGCAAGAGGATGTAGCCCACCAGCGACCGAGGGAGAGGATGTGCAGCCCAGCAGCGACTGGGGGAGAGGATCTGCAACCCAGCAGCGACCGGGGGAGAGGATCTGCAGCCCAGCAGCGACAACGGGAGAGGATCTGCAGCCCAGCAGCGACAACGGGAGAGGATCTGCAGCCCAGCAGCGACCGAGGGAGAGGATCTGCAGCCCACCAGCGACCTGGGAAGAGGATCTGCAGCCCACCAGCGACCGAGGGAGAGGATCTGCAGCCCACCAACGACTGGGGGAGAGGATCTGCAGCCCAGCAGCGACCGCGGGAGAGGATCTGCAGCCCACCAGTGACACGCTGGACAGGATCTGCAGCCATCCAGCGACCATGGGAGAGGATCTGCAGTCACCCAGCGACCGAGGGATATGTATTTGTCCAACGTGTCAATTCCCGCCTTGTTAGTGTGCGCGTGCGTGTACTCTCCTATTTGTGCTTGCAGAGTTTTACCACCCTGGGTTCCCTAGTTGGAAACCAGACGTCAAATTGTGCTCTAAATAATTACTTTACATTAATTGATAGGATTGGATCATGTTAGAAGGATAGTTAATTAACAATAACATGTATAATCCGGGTCCTCTCACCGCGGATGCGCCTTTGTTCCAATTTTCCTTGCCAGACGTAAAAGAAACCTTGTTACTCACAGATTATTCAGACTCTGAGCTTGTTGATTATTAAATGAAATATTGAACTAGTTATCAACTATTCTTAGAATTGTTAAAGTAACCAGTATTGAACGTCGGTGAAGACTTGTAATGTTTCTAAACTGCACAATCAGCTAGGTATCTTCCCAGCAACAACTTGAGAGAGCTCGGGCATTGAGGTCTCCTTCCTTCTTGTCTGGACTGCTGTGCTGGAGTCAACAGCTCTCCTGTGTGGCTCTGTCTCCTCCTCTCTTTCCTTACCTTATTCTGGGTTTATTCTACAGTTAAGTTCCTTAGTATTACTGTTCCGTGTGTTTACTGTGCTACTGGCTAGGTTTGTGTTTTGTTAGAGGTGGTTTTTAAGACAGTGTTTTGGCATCATTAAGTGTATTCGATTGTGACTAGGATACCATGTGGGTTTTAGCTACCCAGGGCTTCAAGCCTTACAAGTGCTGTTCTCTAAGTAGACTTTACACAAGTTTTTGTAAGTGTAAACCTTGTATCCTGCCTAAGTGGACGAAGGTAGTTAACGTAAGGTAGAGTGGTAAAGTAGATGATGGTATTAATGTATATGAGGGTTATTAGAGGGTTTAATAAATAAGTACTAAGAAAGGAGTATCCCTTCTTCCTGTTGAAATGGAGCAGTTGATCTACCACTAGACTGCAGAAATTACTTTAAAGCCAGTAATTTAGTGCTGGTTATAATCATATTGGGTGCCGGGCCTATTTGATCTCTTCTGATTTTAGGAACTCCTTTGATTATTACTAGTGGCCCTCTCAGTTTAACTACATACTTTTCCATAACAAGTGCTTGGCCTGACCTGGAGTTGGAATATTATACATAAATTGTAAAAAATTTAGATTTTTGAGTGCCAAAACTAAAATTCTTGCATTCCGCAGAATGGTTGTGTGGTACCCTAGGGTTCAGCTCAACTAGCAAAGGATACATCTTGCACTGACTGGACACCCAGCCGGATCTCTTCACGATTGAGGTAAGTGTTGCCTTGTGATAGGGGCCGTGCGAATTTTTGTATTTTTTCCCAATTTTTATTTTTTCTTTGGCTAGTAGCTAGGATAATTAGTGATGGAGACTAAATTGCAGGAACTGGCAAAGACACCTTCAGTGGTGGAGATTGAGAAGCTGACCAAAGCTAAATTAGTGTTGTTAGGCAAGGAATTGGGCCTAGAGTTAAATGAAACTAATAAAAAGTGTGTTATAACCAATGAAATTTTACACAATTGCATAGACCAGGGCCTATTGGCAAGTGATACAATTTTATGCCAGGCCAGTCCAGCTGAAAGTGAATCTAGCAGAATAGAATTAGAATTACAGCTGGCCCGATTAAAACTAGCAGAGCAAGAGGCAAGAGTGGCAGAGCAAAATGCTAAGGTAGAAATGCAAAGGCTCAAAAATGATCCAAAGATCTTATTCTTTCCACAAGAATTTACCCTTTACTTTATTTACTCTTATTCTTTCCAAAAATGGAAAGAATAAGAGTAAATACCGCTGTACCACTACCTGCTGGGGATTCAAACCCCAGGCATTATGATAAAAAGCATAACCTGCCTGAATTTTCAGAGCTAGACCCTGAAAGGTTTTTCAACCATTTTCAGAGACTGGCCATGTCCATGAACTGGCCAGAGGAACAGTGGGTGAAAATCTTACAGGGGCGGCTTAGAGGTAAATCCCAAGATATTTTTATAAACATACCTGACTGAGAGTGTTTTGATTACAGGCACCAAAGGGAAATCCTGTTAGTAATGTATCTTCTCCCCGACGATTCTGCGGTCACTGTAAACGTGCAAACTACAATACTAGCCGTTGTTGCAACTGTACCCAGGAAAAAAAGACCCAATGCTCTTGTTGTGACACAGGGCTTAAGGCCTTCTGAAGGATTAGGGTGTAGGACCTCCAGCCCACAGTGGTTGGACCTGCTTACCCCAATCTTGTCGAAGGGAAGACTTTTGTTGTCTGAGGGTTCTTCCTGGAAGTACGTGGTGATCTTCCGAGACAATGGTGCCATCCAGACTTTAATCTTGGAGAGTGCGTTGCCTTGGATCTACCAGCCGCAGAGAATAATGTTGTGTACCCTTCATGTGTGGTGACCAGGTCTATGGGACTTAAATGTAAGAGCAGCCCTGTGATTGCCAAGGTGGTAAATCCCGAGGAAACGAGGAACTTTCCGAGTGGTGAAAACCAAGTGGACCTTGTGGACATCAGGCTCTATTCTGGTGCAGTGGGACACTAGCGCCTATTATGCTGCTAATACCAATACAGGGTGGTGGTGTCACAACCAGTAAAAAATTAGGTATGAGGAAACAATATCATATACAGCACCTTGGCATTACTTAAGTTGCTCAGAATACCACCTCACTAAGACATATAAAAGCACCTAATACCTGGTATAAATGATGCACAACAGTAGAAATGATCCATGGTATACATTAGGTCAACATGACAATAATCCTTGCAGTCAAATAACACAAAAAAGGTCACAAACTCTGGACCGCAACGCCACAGATGCGCGGAAGAAGTGGAAATCCACAATGAAATGGAAATTACACAGTAATTACACATGGTCAACATAATGTTTCCTATACAGCATTTATGTAGCATTACATACAATAAGCATACAAGGAGGTTTTTCAAGCTATAGCCTGATATCACTGAATAGTTTGAGTACATCAATACACCAGCCTCAGTACGCGTGGTCATAATAACGCCCAAACAAAAACTTCTCCACACAACCTTCAGCAGCATCTTCACCATAAAACTTCCTGCAGCTTCTTCACCATACAACTTCCTGCAGCATCTTAACCACACAACTTCCTGCAGCATCTTCACCATACAACTTCCTGCAGTATCTCCACCACAATTCAAAACATCTCCACTCAACCCCCAGCAGCATCGTCACACAACAGCTTCTTTACCACTCAACCTTCATCATCTTTACCACACAAACCGCATCAGCTTCTTCACCATACAACTCCCAGCAGCATCATCACCACACAACCTGTACTTGTTATGGTCAGAGAGATAAGACCTTGATATACATATCTTAAGGGAGTAACTTACAGCATCACTGGAACACATAGCCTGGCCACATATCAATCAAGGTACTAGGGGAGTAAAAGCCTAGCAACAAATTTTCCAGTTTACTAGCATTAAGAACCTTCCACAACAGTAATAAATAAAACACTCTATTAATATCATACACACTAACACTATATATCCAGCTTCGCAACAACTGGGCATTATCAATTAAATATAGGTCTGTAAATTGCATCAATCAACACAAGCTGACACCAGGTACTTTGCCTGGCGCAGTGGAGCACTAGTGCCTATTTGCGGCAAATACCAACACGGGTGGTGGTGTGTCAACCAATGACACATGAGGTAAGAGGAATAATACCACATACAGCTCCTTGGCATTTCACAAGTACCTCAAAATATATCACCTCACTAAGACACATAAAAATCACCTACCACCTGGTATACATAATGGACAACAGCAGAAAATGATCCATATAAATACATACAGTTACATGGGCATAACTCTAGCAGGCAACACTACCCAAATAAGGTCACAAATCACGGACTAAACCCTTACAGGTCCGCTCGCCTGAGGAGATCAGAGAACAGTGACTTCTTGAGGCAAGCTTGCCGAGAGGCGATACTGTAACCAACTCCGATAAGTCAACTGACCTTCAACTTTCAAATCTCGCTAACTCATTACAGTACAAACTCACTCAGACACTTCTAATTCACAATACAACAACCTCAAGAGTATAAGGCACAGCTTTACATAATGATATATAATAATAATTCAATACATTAAAGAAATTATCATGAAATACAAAATAAGTACACAAAGAATTCACATATATAAGAGATGGCAACACTGGCAAGTCCATCACAGGAGGAGAGGGGAGGGGGGGGGGGGGGGGTTGGGCGGATTCAACGACATTCGCCAACGGTTATACATAAGCATACAAAGATAATAAATATATTAAATATATACAATATGTGTATCATAAGATTGTCTAAGTGGAAAACGTTTCACAGTGCCATAATTTCATATAATGTACTGACAATGGGACAATGCTAGGTACAACACTAAAATGGAATCCTCTCAGTATACATGTGATGAATACATATGGAAACTAAATGTATACACTCTCTAACATGGTCCACATAATGTTACCTATATAGCATTGATGTAGTATTACTTACAATAAACATACAAGAATGTTTTTCAAATCTATGACACTAGGCTACTGCTATAACTAGACATCTAATATATATATCCACAATTACATGTCATACATCTTTGATACAGAATTAATATAGACGTGGAAATGTATGTCACACATTGACAATATATAAAATAAGAATAATATATGGTAACATGAGATTACATCATATACACAATATTTGTGATACGAGGCTATCAACCAAGATATCACTGTATAGCGTGAGCACATTCATACACCTATCTCAGTATGATCATACTGGTGTATATGTGGTCACAACATCCCTCCATCGCAAGAAATGAGCACAATGTGAGACACAGTGTACACATTCTTACAGACAGGGAGCCGGTCGGTCGAGCGGACAGCACGCTGGACTTATGATCCTGTGGTCCTGGGTTTGATCCCAGGCACCGGCGAGAAAAAATGGGCAGAGTTTCTTTCACCCTATGCCCCTGTTACCTAGCAGTAAAATAGGTACCTTGGTGTTAGTCAGCTGTCACGGGCTGCCTCCTGAGGTGGAGGTCTGTTCGAGGACCGGGCCGCAGGGACATTAAAAGCCCCGAAATCATCTGGAGATAACCTGACATAGACAGCAAAAACACATCATGAATAACACATAAATATTCACAATAATCTGCATAAGCTGCACAAACATAAGGTGCAAGCACAATTACAGCATCAACTACTACAATATATAAAACATATAATAAGAATATCCACTTTCCTCCTGATAACTATGGGCTCACCATAGCCCGTGCTACTTGGAACAATGGGTCTGACACAACATCAAGTTCAACTTTCGATTTAAGCAAGAATGCATCCCAAGCAAATGAGGGTAAAGAAATGCAGTGGGAAATGTCTAATTTGTAGAGAGCAAGAATGGTATCTCGCCAGACTGTGAACACATCAGCTAGTAAACCTGTGTCCACTTTGAGGTAAAGGAGCAGATACTCCCCTATGTTGCGACATTTAGCCAAATCAAAAATTTCTAAGGCTTGTTTATAATCTTTTTCTGACAACTCTTCGTCTTTTAGTGTATTGTAAAACTTATCGTGAGAAGGAAGGTGAGGTTAATCTAACACACTCATAGAGGATAAATAATCATAGCAGAATGATTGTTTACCCTTGAGCAGTTTTGGGATGGCAGCTTTATTTACTCCTTTTAACATAGCCAAAGTGAATGTGGTAGGTTTCCCACTATCAATATGATCCTTGGCTATTCTTCCTAGCGAGCCGTTGAGAAGAGGTAAACTATCCAAAAATCTTAAGTTGTTCACATCGACTTTCATAAATTTAAATCCACCCCTAGCTAATCTATTTCACTTCCTGGTCTATCTTTCATCTCGTTTAGGATTACTCCTAAATCATAGGAAGCGTTGTGGGGAAAAAGTGTATAGGAACTTGTATGAATTTATGCACTGCAAATTACATCTATCATAGTAAGCTGCTTGATAATTGTGGAATCTTACTGTGTGGTCGTGATGCCGGACTTTGATTACATCTTCCCCGTTAAAAGGTTCATCACAGAGTTCACAGGCTGTTTTTATTTCAAATATCGCCTGCTGTTGCTGAGACATGTGTAGTTCATAGGATACTAACCCCTTCTTGAATCTAGCCCATGACGCTTCTAGCGTGGTTACAAAGTGATTGACCGCATCTTTACCCAAATAAGTGTCATTCTCAACAATATTCATCTGTCTGTCAATGATGATGTACGCATACGCTACTGCGTTGTGACGAGATTCTACCATTCCCTTAGGGTTCGAGCGGTCTAACATGCACTCAAAGTCATAAAAGCACATGTGACTAGGACCATATCCCCGTCCTTAGTTACGGAAAGTAATCTTCCTCTCTGGCGGGTAAAATTTGAGTCTGGTGAACTTTGCATGTACTTTCATGACTCTGCATGCGATCTGCTGGGAGTGATATCATACAACAATGGCAAAAGCTGTGATGACTTGGGATGCGATCTGGATTGCTGCGCATATTACGTACATATTGGTTAAAATCCTTAATTAATACTAAGTGTTGAGCTTCCAACATCAGCAATGGTATGACATCTGTATATCCACCTCTTCCCTTCCTAGCTAGTGTAATGTAGTTGTCGTTGTCGTCGTCTAGCATTTTCATCTCTTTCTAGTGAATAGATGAATATAGTGACTTTATTAATTTTTTCTACCTTGTGAATATCCTCAAACGTCACTGCAGAAATGACATCTGCTGGCCAATTAATGTGTCTGAGACACCAACTAGCATTCACAGATCTAGCGCGGATATTACCTAGTCGCATCCCCTTAGCTAAACATTTATAAGCAGCAACACACTGCATAAGGCAAATATCAGCCTCTCCCTCTGGATTGAAAACTAACTGCTTTCCACGCAAGCCTTCTGGATAGTCTACATGCGAGCCTAATCTTATTGGATGTTCAATCTGACCACAGTTAATGTAAAACCCTGTGAGCCGCTCAACCAAGACATTGGACCCCTCCTTCTCCTCCAAGTACTGAGATATTTTCCCTGTCAATTCGTCAGCCCAAAAATCAATAAGTGTATCTACTTCCTCTCGAGTTACTGTTCGCCCCTCACCTCGTATGGGAAAGCCGTCGTTATTTATAGGATCCAAAAGATTCTCCTCTGCCTCCTCACCATCTTGTTGTACATTTAAATTCCGCACAATTAGAGTGATGTCTGGGTAAATTAGGAGCAATGGATGTTGTGGGGAGAAAAGGGATCGAATCTCATTAATGAAAAATTCACTGTATGTTCTCAGATAGAGTCCTGTGTTGCGGTGGTGGATTTGGTGGTGTTACCGCTGATGGACCACCCAACCCACAACTCGATAGAGTGCTTATATTTCACTATGAGATCACACCAGGCGCTTCAGGCTCTAGGAGAGGGGCTCAACGTCACACGTTTAGGGGATGCGGCTCCAGCACTCAGCCTTGTTGTCACGTGCACACACCCACTCGAGCCGCTGTGACTCCCCACTCTCTCCTTATGGGATATGACTCCTCAATCCCCTTTGTCTTACTAGACTTCCGTCTTACCCTGTCCACAGCAGTGGTTCCTGTTTCTTGCTCTCTCTCTCTCCTTCTTTACTATTTCCTGGGAAGCCTCACTGGGACAAGTGCAAACACCAGCAAATTTGAACACATTTACTGGACGAAGTACATATACAATACACGCATACATATAATAATAATGAATCCTATACTCTATACTACTATAATCAGGTTGCACTCCAACACCATCAGAACTCTATCCTCAGCTTGCTAAGTGGTATCCTATCTCTTGGTATTACCTAATATTATCAACCTCCTCAAGTAGATTAAGTCCTACATTATAATGTGTCGCGGTGGTGGTTTGGTGGTGATGTTATCGCTGACGGACCACCCAACCCACAACTCGACAAATGCTCATATTTCACTAGGAGATCACACTAGGCACTTCTGGCTCTTGGAGAGGGGCTCAACGTCACACGTTTAGGGGATGCGGACCAACACGCAGCCTTGTTGTCACGTGCACACACCCACACATGTTGCTGGATGTGGCAACAAGAAACTTTCTAAGTCAACACGTCAAGGGACCGACAAGAATGAGAGGAGGGGATGAACCAGCCATGCTGGATTTGATATTTACCCTAAATGAGTCGGATATAAGGGAAGTTAAGTTGGAAGCCCCCTTGGGAATGAGTGATCATAGTGTATTGAGCTTTGAGTACCTGGTTGAGCTAGGAATTATCACCCCCAAAAAAGAACTGGGAACCAAAGGGCTGGCGTACAGAAAGGGAAACTATGAGGAGATGAATAAATTCCTATGGGATATACATTGGGACACAGAACTCGGAACCAAGTCCGTACAAGACATGATGGACTATGTCACCCAAAAATGTCAGGAGGCTGTAAGCAGGTTTGTCCCAGCCCAACAGGAAAAAACAGAGAAGCAAAGGAAGAATCCGTGGTTTAATAGGGAATGTATGAAAGCAAAAGAGCTGAACAAAAGGGCATGGAGGAACTTTCGTAATAACAGAACACCAGAAAGTAGAGAGAGATACCAGAGAACCAGGAACGAGTATGTCAGTGTGAGAAGAGCAGCTGAGAAAAGGTATGAAAATGATATAGCTAACAAAGCCAAGACTGAACCAAAGCTACTACACAGTCACATCAGGAGGAAGACAACAGTGAAGGAACAGGTGATTAAACTTAGGGTGGGCGAGGACAGGTACACAGAGAATGACAAAGAGGTGTGTGAAGAACTCAACAAAAGGTTCCAGGAGGTCTTTACAATAGAACAGGGAGATATCACGGCGCTGGGAGAGGTGGCAGCAAACCAGGTGACCTTGGATAGGTTCGAAATTACAAGAGATGAGGTCAAAAAGCACCTATTGGAGCTGGATGTGAGAAAAGCTGTTGGGCCGGATGGAATCTCGCCATGGGTATTGAAAGAGTGTGCAGGAGCACTTTGCTTACCACTCTCCATAGTGTATAGTAAGTCACTGGAAACGGGGGACCTACCAGAAATATGGAAGACTGCTAATGTAGTACCAATATACAAAAAGGGTGACAGACAAGAGGCACTGAACTACAGGCCAGTGTCCTTAACTTGTATACCATGCAAGGTGATGGAGAAGATTGTGAGAAAAAACCTAGTAACACATCTGGAGAGAAGAGACTTCGTGACAACCCATCAACATGGGTTCAGGGAGGGTAAATCTTGCCTTACAGGATTGATAGAATTCTACGATCAGGTGACAAGAATTAAGCAAGAAAGAGAAGGGTGGGCGGACTGCATTTTTTTGGACTGTCGGAAAGCCTTTGACACAGTACCCCATAAAAGGTTGATGCATAAGCTGGAGAAACAGGCAGGAGTAACAGGTAGGGCGCTCCAGTGGATAAGGGAGTACCTAAGCAATAGGAAGCAGAGAGTTACAGTGAGGGGTGAGACCTCAGACTGGCGTGAAGTCACCAGTGGAGTCCCACAGGGCTCTGTACTTGGACCTATCCTGTTTCTGATATACGTAAATGATCTCCCAGAGGGTATAGACTCATTCCTCTCAATGTTTGCTGACGACGCCAAAATTATGAGAAGGATTAAGACAGAGGAGGACAGCTTGAGACTTCAAGAAGACCTGGACAAGCTGCAGGAATGGTCGAACAAATGGCTGTTAGAGTTTAACCCAAGCAAATGTAATGTAATGAAGATAGGGGTAGGAAGCAGGAGACCAGATACAAGGTATCATTTGGGAGATGAAATACTTCAAGAGTCAGAGAGAGAGAAAGACCTGGGGGTTGATATCACGCCAGACCTGTCCCCTGAAGCTCATATCAAGAGGATAACATCAGCAGCATATGCCAGGTTGGCTAACATAAGAACGGCCTTTAGAAACTTGTGTAAGGAATCTTTCAGAACATTATATACCACATATGTCAGACCAATCCTGGAGTATGCGGCTCCAGCATGGAGTCCCTATCTAGTCAAGCATAAGACTAAACTGGAAAAGGTTCAAAGGTTTGCCACCAGACTAGTACCCGAGCTGAGAGGTATGAGCTACGAGGAGCGACTGCAGGAATTAAACCTCACTTCGTTGGAAGACAGAAGAGTTAGGGGGGACATGATCACCACATTCAAGATTCTCAGGGGAATCGACAGGGTTGATAAAGACAGGCTGTTTAACACAAGGGGCACACGCACTAGGGGACACAGGTGGAAGCTGAGTGCCCAAATGAGCCACAGAGATATTAGAAAGAACTTTTTTAGTGTCAGAGTGGTTGACAAATGGAATGCATTAGGAAGCGATGTGGTGGAGGCTGACTCCATACACAGTTTCAAGTGTAGATATGATAGAGCCCAT
>WNGS01107335.1:0-13003 GCA_020271785.1 Procambarus virginalis | reverse complement strand
TCAAGAGCCTGCAAACTTGGCCTACTGTGATGAGAGCCCTGCATAGTAGGCCAAGAAGTGAGTTCTGGCTATAGGTAAACATATATATATATATATATATATATATAGATATATATATATATATATATAATATATATTATATATATATATATATATATATAAACAATCCTTACAGATATAGTTTATTGTGTTGGACATATTTGTTGAACATATTATCCTTAACCTAAACTTTTAAATATAGTTAATTCATACATTTTGTCCTCTTTGTATGTTGTATTTAAATATTTTACCAAAATCCACCTTCCCACTTAACCTTCCCCGTTTTTCTCTCTTAATCTAATATCCCTGTGTACACTTAACCTTTTCCTCCCTCTTTTATCCTTTTCTTTCATTAATTTGTATTTCTTTGTTTTAGAATAATGTAATTACAGAGTAAAAAAACTAAGACTTCAGACTTGTGACTAAGAGAGAAAGAACCTAAAGAAAGATACAAAAGAGGCGGACTGAGACAGAGAAAGATAAAGATACAATAAGATGAGATGAGAGAATGAGTGAATCTGAGACTAAGAGAAGGACATAGGAAAAGATAACACACTAAGCCATAGACAAAGGCAGGGACCGAGATAGTGAAACGATATTGACAGAAAACAAAAGACAGAGACAAGAGAGAGTGAAAGATATTGACAGAAATAAAGACAGAGACAGACATTGTCGGAAAACAAAGACTAAGTAAGAGAAACAAAAGCTAAGACATTGAGTCAGACTCAAATACACTGATAAAAATCAAAAAAGAGATACGAAAATGTAAGACATTGAAACTTAAATATAACGTAGAAAGAATAAAAGTGGGAAGAAAAGGTTAGGTGTACAAGGGATATTAGATAAAGAGAGGAAAATGAAAGTTAAATAGGAAGGTAGATTTGGAAAAAATATTTAAACACGACATACAAAGAGAAGAAACTGTATGATTTAATTATGTCTGCAAGGTTAGGTTAGGGGTAATATATTCAACAAATATATCAATCACAATAAACATGAAAAATAAACTATATCTGTAAGGTTAGGTTAAGTTTAAAATATGCAACAAATATGTCAAACACAATAAACTATATCTGAAAGATTAGGTGAAAAACAACATATAATAACAAAAATATGTTCAACTCGATAAATTACATCTGAAAGGTTAGATTAAAGATAAAAGAAATAGAACAAATTATATCAAACATAATTAATATAACTTATGAGAGACCTGAAGAGCATTAAGTAAAAAATGTACAAAGTGCTTAAACTAACATCTCTGACAAATATTGCTTGAACTAAACAAATGGCTATATATAACAAATGCCCTATCTTTACCGAATAACCCTTGAACTGCATAAACACCCATCTATATAAATATAAATGGAAATGTTCGTTTGTTCAAAATCGCTATTCTCCGAAAGTTCTTCACTGATTGCTTTGAAATTTTCACTCAACATTCCATTTGCATCCGAGCGGGTTTTTATATACATACGATATCGATATCACGTCTGTGACGGAAAAGCATGCTCTTTTTGAAAAACTGTGTTTTTCCATATGTTTTTCATGTGAGGGAAATCTTTGAAATCTCTTTACCGATTGCTTTGAAATTTTGATACAACGTTGCATTGGAAAAAGCGAGTGTTTTTTTTACCAAATATATACATGCTTTACCTGTGACAGAAAAAAAACATGTATTTTTTTAAATGCCAACTGTAGGACGTAGGAGCAATACACACTTCAATCTCCGAAAGTTCTTCACCGAATGCTTTGAAATTTTGACACAACGCTCCATTCAAATACGTGCATGTTTTTATATACATACTATTTAGATGCCACACCTGTGACAGGTAAATACATGCTTTTTTTAAAACAGCGCCATCTGTTGCACGTATGACCAACACAAGCTAGACAAAATATGTTACTATTATATTTCAAGGTTTCTGATTGCATTGATAAATGGAATTTTCATAGATTTTGATTTATTTTCATTTTGATTTCATTATTGTGTGTGACACTGCGTTGGAATTGAGCTGTGTTGTTTATCATTCCGTTCATTTTGTGGGTATAGTTTATTTGTTTCTTTTTTCATTGTTTTTCATTTCGTTTTTTTATCTGTTATTATTTTTCAGTGCAATTGGTGGTAAAACTAAGCTGTGTCGATCGATCTGTGTTTGAATTTAAATATTTCGTTAGTATTTTTTGTTTTTGTTTTGAAAACACAAAAATGGACAACACGTTTATTTCACAGCTGCAAATGTGCAACAAACAGCTGTGAATCCACTGGCTACAGCGTTACCTGCTTTCTTCACGTTATGTCAAAATGACGTGTTTGCGAAAACAATGCTATATTCGGAAGTGCCTACGTATTACACATGGAATGCCAGTAGAAAATAATTTGAATAACGCAAACAAGGAGAGTGGATCGACGGACAACTAGCATATTGAAATCAACTACGAAAGGCAGACTGTAAACCGTACATCCTAATCAGGATGAATACTTCTTTCATCACATTCTGTTGGTAAATGTGCCCGGGCCATCGGCTTTTCAGCAATTGAGATTTGTCAATGGCATAACACAGGGGTCTCCAAACTTTTCAATGTAAGGGCCACATTATATATTTCCCATATTTATGCGGGCCGAAGGAATAAAAAATGAAAAAAAAAACAAATCAGTGCCAGTAATTTAATTTCCTCAAATATTAAAGTATAAACATGGAAAAATTAAAACATATCTTTTTGGAAAAAATTAGGGTAAACTAAATAGATTCCTGCCTTTAGTTTGATGCAACCAAATTAGTGTGACGAATGATACTGTCGTTTTGACTTCAAAATTTCATTAAAATCAGGTTCCAGATTAGATGAGCCAATTGTAAGAATTGATTTCAAGTGATCATCAGACAAATTTGCTCGATACTTAGATTTCACATACTTCATTTTGGAAAATGTTTGTTCACACAAGTATGTTGAACCAAAAATGGACACAAAACTACAAGCAAATTTATCAAATTTGGAAACTGATCTGGCTGCAGGCATTTATAAAACTCAATCAGATTTCCTTCTCTATACTTATCTTTCAGTCTGTCATCTGCCTGGAGATCAATAATTTCCATTTGAAATTGAGTTGGAAGATTTTCAGCATTGCAGTCAAATGGATTATGAAAGAGCCTGATTTCATTTGCTTTGGCATCAAGGTCAGCAAATCGCTTCTGAAACTGTTTTTTCAAATCTGAAATTATTTCATTTGCAAATGAAAAAGGAAATTCAACTTTACTTTCTGCATGAAATTTTTCACAACATGGAAAATGAGCAAAATTCTTAACCTTCACCTGGCCTTCAAGTAGCGCAAGTTTTGCTCTGAATGCCTTGACATGAACAAAGTAGTCACTGATCAAATTTGTTTTGCCTTGCAATTTCAGATTCAAGTTATTCATCTGACCTGTCATATCTGCAAAAAATGCCAATTTCCAAATCCATTCACATTCTGATAATAATAACTGAGGTTTATTTTTCTCTGTGAGAAATAAATCAATTTCTAATCTGAGCTCAAAGAAATGCAGCAAAACCTTTCCACAACTAAGCCATCTAACTGCTGTATAATAAGGCAAGTCAACAAACTCTGCATCAATTTCTTTCAAGAAATCACGGAACTGGCGATGGTTGAGTGCATGAGATCTAATGAAATTAACCACAGAAACAACAGGTTTCATGACACAAGACATATCAACATATTTTAGGCACAATGCTTGTTGATGGATAAGGCAATGCAAAAAAATGGGTTTTGAGAATCCTCCAACCTCACAAGCTGTTGTAATTTGCCCAACCAAACCCTTCTTTGTCCCAGACATATTCTTTCCTCCATCAATTGTCACACACTGCACTTGTTTCCATTCCAGGTTATATTCTGTCATAGTTTTACTTACTTCATTGAAAATGTCCTCTCCAGTTGTTGTATGTGCATGCTGTGAACTGATGCTAATTCTTGGGTCACATTAAATTCACTATCAACACCACGAATAAATACTAAGAGCTGAGAAGTATCACACACATCAGTTGATTCATCCAACGCAAGAGAATACCAACAAAATCTTTTTGTTTTTTCCTTTATTTGCCGAATTATGTCGCCTCCTAAATCTTCAATTCTACGAGCAACAGTATTTGACCCAAGACTTATCATTTTGAAGAGGTTTACTTTTTCTGGACATACCTCTCCTGCTGCTTCCACTATACACTCTTTATGATACTACCATCAGTGAAAGGTTTTCCTTTTTTGGCCAACACATAGGCAACTTTGTAACTGGCTCTAGTTGAAGTTTCATTTTCAGATTTTTTCTTACTGAAAACAGCTTGTTGAGAATGCAGACTGTGCTGAAATGATTCAAACTTTTTAGTGCGTTCTGCTCCTGTGATGTGAGAATAACTTGAGCCATGTTTAGATTCATAGTGCCGACGAATATTGTATTCCTTCAGAACAGCAACACTGTCTCTACATATGAGGCATAAAGCTTTATCATTTGCTATCACAAAAAAGTACTTTATCTTCCATTCGTCATTGAACTGACGGCACTCACTGTCCACTTTTCTTTTCTTTATCTTTTCCATATCTGAAAACATAAGGGTAAAATAAATGAAATAAATTCTACAGGAAAAAAACAGCTTGTATGTGGTGTTAAAAAGCATAGCATATTATTATAAAGTGGTAAATATTATGGCAACAGCTTTCGTTGATAAACTTAATGGTTACCATTTTAACTATTTTAAACATGCAATATTTTTGGCTACAATAGTATTATTGCTATTTTGTATAACTAAGATAAAGGTACTACTGGTGTGGGGAGGGGAAGCACACGTGAGCACGAGCTCTGTGAAAAACACTATATATCTCGGGATATTTCAGTGATACAGGAACTAAACACAGTCAGATAACTCATAAAGTGCGTCTCAACTTATTAAACAATATACCATAGTGATTGACATCCGACTTTTGTGCTTTAAGGAAATAACAAGTGAATTTTGTGTGGAGTCCACCTCGTGGTGCCAGAACCCAGCCCTTAGGCCCACATCCTGTGTGGCCACCGTGTGTGTGTGTGCTTAGTAGCAAATTGGTTTCCAACAAGTGTAATAGGGGACTGTGGATCGAGAAATTAGTAATAGAGAAAGTGAATACTATTGCAAGTCGGGAATAAAGCAGAAAATCCCTTATTGTAATACAAGCGAATTAATATATCAGTGTTATAACCCAAGTAACTGGCAACTGAGGGCCTCCAGCCGCGGCCTGGGACAACAAGTGTCAACGGTACAGCCTCTGGGACCCTCCCTCACCCTCGACCGTGTGATAAGTTGACCATACTGTAGAACAAATAAACATATATACTATTACAAACATACGGTATACATATAATATTATAAATATATAGATATATACAACAAAACAAGGCAAAATGGGAGTAAATAAACAAATTGTGGCCACTGTAACATCTCCTTAAAGTCGAAGGCAACGGGAATTGAATGTTATATCTGTAAGAATAGATTTCATTCGGCTTGTGCAGGAGTGAGTAACACTGCGGCACTGAGAGCTGGCCACTTGCTCTGGGTGTGTAAACATGACCAGCCAGCTTGGAATATCCTAAAAAACCTTCTAGATAACATGACGCATGATCGGAAAACATCGTTCATTGGAAGCCTACCAGCCATCCAGGAGGAGTGGGAAAGGAACAACAATTGTAATATACCAGGGGCGGAGGCTATAGTCAGGGATGAAACTGAGGCTGAAACTCAGGAAGTTGTAAACTCTGACTCAGTAGGCCCGGATGTGGATGACAGTAAACTAGAAAGTGTAACAGACAGCACTGACAGCTCGGTAGGTACAGACACTACAACGGTTCCCGATAGAGAAAGTCAGAACAGAAGGACAGACTTATGCAAATTTTATGCAAAGGGCATATGCAGACATAGATATGCTGGTAATAAGAAAGGATTAGAATGCAGTTATCAACATCCCAAAAATGTTTAAATATGCTTAGGAAAGGTGAGTGTCGATTTGGATCAATATGTAGGTTTTTCCATCCTGAGATGTGCCAAACCTCACTGGAGGACAGAAAATGCTATGACCTCAGCTGCCCATACTTTCACGTGAAAGGCACGGAACGCTACATAAAGAGTGGCAAGCAGGATAATGAATTTGGAGGAAATTCGATAAATTTTTTATACCAGACCGAAAGAGAATTCAAAAGGAGGAGCATGGAGAATGTATGGAACTGGATGCCAGACCCACTTGCATACCAGAATTACAGATACAACTACACACCGAAAGGGAACCACAACTACAACAGGCAACTGCCCTACAACAATCAGCACTGGTCAGAACAAACTCAATATGTCCACGCATAATGGGCTTGCCGAAAAAGTCTCCCAGTCAAACTATCACTAATAGAGTAACCTCATTCATCTTTGCCAACATACAAGGACTGAAAACAAGAACCAACAATAAAGTACAGTTCATAAATGGCCTCCTCACGGAATCAAATGCAGTATTTGGAGCTTTCACAGAAACCCATGCAGGGGAATTCTTGGACAGTGAGATCTGGATTCCAGGATATAACCTATACAGGTGTGATAGGAAAATTAGGACACATGGAGGAGTGGGTCTGTATATTAGGGAAGACCTTGTGTGCTCGGAGCTCCTAAACGTTACAAATGAGGTGATAGAGGTACTGGGATAAAAATAGAGAAAATAAATTTAGTGATTATTCAATATCAGATGCAACTGAGGAATGAAGACAATAATACATAATTAGATAATACAAAGAACAAATAAACAGACTGATAATTATATAGATAGAAATAGACATACCGAAAACAGATAAACAAAATAGAGAATAGCCTTGATAATTTGGAGAACCCAATACTGATATTATCTTCTTAGGTGACTTCAACTTGCCTAGTCTCAGGTGGAGAATAGCAAACAATAATATTATACCAGGGAATCTATCAGGACCTAACCAACCACAGATTAGAGAACTACTTAGATTCTGTGACAAATTTTCACTTACTCAGCAGATATCGGAGCCAACGAGAAATGAAAATATTCTAGATCTGGTCTTTACGAACAATGAAGACATTATCAGAGACATTACGATATCAGATACCACATATTCAGATCACAAGCTCATTGAAGTGCAAACTACCATCAATACCCAGAATAGACCTAAAACGTTGATAAAGCGAGAGGGGCTATTCAGTAAATTCAATTTTAATAATAAAAGGATAGACTGGGAGATAATAAACAGGGAACTTAAAAACATTCCATGGGAAACTGTTTTAAGTAATAAAAGTCCTACAGAAGGAATAGAAAAACTGACTTCGGAAGCGTATCAAGTCTGTCTGAAACATGTTCCTTTGAGGAAAGCCAGAAAGAGATCCAACGTAGAAAGAGAACGCAGAAGACACTATAAACGCAGGAAAAGAATAACGGAACTGCTTATGCAGACACGAATTTCCCGTCAAAGAAGGAATAATTTAAATAGGGAGATTGAAGAAATCGAGCGGAAATTGAAACACTCATATGAAACTGAAGAAAGGCAGTTAGAACAGAAAGCAATTCAGGAAATAAAGAAAAATCCAAAATACTTCTTCACATATGCGAAATCAAAAGCAAAAACTACTGCCAGTATTGGACCTATTCGTACAAGTGAAGGTTCATACACGGAGGATGACAAAGAAATTAGTGAAATCCTAAAAAAGCAGTATGAGGACATGTTTAGCACTCCAATAAACAACATGAAAGTAGAAGATCCAGACAATTTCTTTATGCGGGATATCCAAACCCCTGTAAATATAACTGATATCAACACGAGCGCACTAAATTTTGAAAGAGAAATTGAAAACATGCCCATGCACTCGGCCCCAGGTCCAGACTCATGGAATTCAATATTTATAAAGAAATGCAAAGTGCCGGTAGCACAGGCACTCAGTATAGTGTGGAGGAAGAGCTTGGACACGGGGGAGATACCAGATGCACTTAAAGTAGCAGACATAGCCCCTCTACACAAGGGAGGGAGCAAAGCATTGGCAAAGAATTATAGACCAGTTGCACTAACATCGCACATAATAAAAGTATTTGAGAGAGTGATTAGGAGTCAGGTCACCAATTTCATGGAGACCAATGACCTTCACAACCCAGGCCAACATGGATTTCGAGCGGGAAGATCGTGCCTCTCACAGCTACTTGAGCACTACGATAAAGTCACTGAGGCATTAGAAGAAAAACAGAATGCTGATGTGATATACACGGACTTCGCAAAGGCATTCGATAAATGTGACCATGGCGTGATAGCACACAAAATGAAGTCAATGGGAATAACCGGTAAAGTAGGACGCTGGATACTCAGTTTTCTGTCAAACAGGACTCAGCGAGTAACGGTCAACCATATAAAATCTAGTCCAAGTGCAGTTAAAAGCTCTGTACCTCAGGGTACAGTCCTTGCACCGCTGCTTTTCCTTATTCTCATATCAGATATAGACAAAAATACAAGTCACAGCTTCGTATCATCCTTTGCAGACGACACAAAAATCAGTAAGAAAATTACCTCGGCTGAAGACATTGAAAAACTTCAAGCTGATATTAATAAAGTTTTCGACTGGGCATCAGAAAATAATATGATGTTTAACAGTGACAAATTCCAGGTACTCAGGTACGGTAAAAATGAGGACCTTAAACATAATACAGGGTACAAAACACAATCAAATGTGCCCATAGTAGGAAAACAACATGTAAAGGATTTGGGAATAATGATGTCTGACGACCTAACGTTTAGGGAGCATAACCAAGCAAATATTGCGACAGCCAGAAAAATGATAGGATGGATTACGAGAACTTTCAAATCCAGGGATCCCATCACAATGCTTGTACTCTTCAAGTCACTTGTGCTGTCCCGTCTTGAGTACTGTTCAGTACTCACTTCCCCCTTTAGAGCAGGAGAGATTGCTGAAATAGAGGGAATACAGAGAACATATACGGCACGCATAGACGCGATAAAGCACCTAAATTATTGGGATCGTCTCAAAGCTCTCCAAATGTACTCACTAGAAAGAAGACGAGAGAGATATCAAATAATATACACCTGGAAGATACTGGAGGGCCAGGTCCCAAATCTACACAGTAAAATAACAACGTACTGGAGTGAACGATATGGAAGAAAATGCAGAATAGAGCCAGTGAAGAGCAGGGGTGCCATAGGCACAATCAGAGAACACTGTATAAACATCAGAGGTCCGCGGTTGTTCAACGTCCTCCCAGCAAGCATAAGAAATATTGCCGGAACAACCGTGGACATCTTCAAGAGGAAACTAGATTTATTCCTCCAAGGAGTTCCGGACCAGCCGGGCTGTGGTGGGTATGTGGGCCTGCGGGCCGCTCCAAGCAACAGCCTAGTGGACCAAACTCTCACAAGTCAAGCCTGGCCTCGGGCCGGGCTTGGGGAGTAGAAGAACTCCCAGAACCCCATCAACCAGGTATCAACCAGGTATCAACCAGGTATTGTCAAAGTACAGAGAAAAGAATATTGTACAGTGTTTGTGCTCCCTGAAACAGAAGCAGCGAAGCCCCACTCGCCCTCCATCCCCACAATATACAGTTATACACAACTGATTGGTTGTAATGCACAACACATAGCTACCAGTACTAGTATCTGTGCGTCATACTATCGAGAGAGAGGAAAACTGACTCGGGCTGAGCGCCACCAGTCAGCAGCCCCAGCTTTGAATAATTCTGCGATGCCATTCGTACGATAATATTTTTACAAGGCCACCACACAGGGATTGTTTGGCGGGCCGGATGAAATTATGTGGCGGGCCGGATGTGGCCCGCGGGCCCTATAGTTGGAGACCCCTGCCATAACACATGCCACTTTCCGTAGTGCATGTAATGCTCTGAATTTATTGGAGAACGACCGGCACTAGGATGTACGCATTAATGACTCGTCCAACACGTCACATCCAATCAAATTCGTGCATTGCTTGCAATCATATAGACCACCTGCTCTCCGTTATCTCCAACAGAGGTATATGGGAGAAATATAAATTTCACATGGCTGAAGCTATTATCCGTCGAATACACAAGAAAAAATTCTAATATGAACATGGATTTTACAGCAAAAATCTACACGAAGCGTTGATATGATTAAAGTACTTAGAAATTGCGAACAAATTTCCAATCAATTTTAAATGCCATCACCGAATCGATCTGCTGCTGCTTCTTAGATGTAGAATTGCGTTGTGAAGGTTAGATAATTATCAAAAGAAGTCACAAACCAGGAAGGCTATGTAGCACCATCAAAGTGCGAAATAACCAGAGGGCGATAAATATCACCAAGAATGCCAATACGAGAACAAAATCGCATAAGGCGAACGATATCAAAAAGTATCCGATTCACCTAGAATTCTATCGAGGGACAGGTGACCGCGAGGGACGGTCGGAAAGCAAGACACACGCTCGTCTGGAAGTCACGACATTCAACAAGCTATGCACGACCGTAAGAGGGACAATGCAACGCGGACAATAAGGAGCAGGGCGGCGCTCCATTAAGTGACCGTGGGTTATGCGAGTATGGCCATCCTGCAGCCGTGCCAAAGCAGTCTCCCACCGCCGGTTACGGTGGTAGGAGGAAGGCCACGGAGACACACTACGTTTGAGAGTACGCAGTTGTTACTACCACAGAGGACCAAAACCCTGCCAACGGGCAAGGATGGAGGAATGAAAACAGGATAAAAGTTGGAATAAGGAAGACCTTTACAGGAGATGGGACAAGAACGGATAGCTCCTTAGCGGCAGCATCCGCACGCTCATTGAAAGAAGAAACACAATATGGCTGGGAACCCAGCAAAACCTTACCGATTTAAATTACTAGAAACAAGAAAAGCCAATGCTGAATCTCGATGACCACTGGGTGGACAGGATTAAAGGACCCTAGAGCCATGAGGGCACTACGAGAGTCAACTACAACCACGAAGGAGGAATGAGAATGAGAAAGCAAGAGACGGAGAGCATAGAGAATAGCATAAAGTTCCGCCATAAAGACGCTAGCCTCGAAGGGATGGGCAACACATTATAAGTACGGTCAGGAAAAACAACAGAGTAGCCCACACCGTCAGCGACTTAGACCCATCCCTCGGTGAAGATGGGAATAGAGGGGGAATGCGAAGAAAAGTGCTCAAGGAAGAGGCTTTTCAGATTGTAGGAGGGGTAAAGGCTTTAATAATACAAGTCAAAGACGTACAAAACTTGGGAAGGGGGACTCTCCACGGAGGCAAGGAAGGAACATATGAGGAGAAACATTAGAAATATGAACAGAAAGAGAATCCTGCAAGCGAGACAACTGACAGAAAGTGGGAGACGATGAATAGGAACAGGTGCTACAGGAGGAGAAAAGTCAAAGCACGACAGAGGCGAGAGGAAAGATGTTGTAAGGACCGCGCAAGATAGCAAGACAGTAGCGATCACTGCGTCCTGAAGAGAGAGAAAGCCAGTGTCAACATACAAACTGAGGGCGGGAGTCGAACGAAAGGCACCAGAGCTGAGACGCAACCCAGTATGGTGCAAAGCATCAAGACGGCGAAGATAGAAGGAGAAGCAGAAGAGTAAGCAGGGCAACCATAAACGAGCATAGACAGGACGAGAAAGGAATATAAAGAGGAGCGTACGGGAGTGGAGTGCACCTAATCAGCTCCCCAAGAAGTATAAGACAAAACCTTAAGTAGGTTAAGCGCCTTAGAGCATTCAACGCGAGGTAAGACCTTGGCTGACCAATCAAACGATTGTACATGCGACCCCAAGACTTTGCGGAATCCCGAGTACCAATGGGATGAATCATAAGTGACAAAGAGAGACCGAGAACGACTCTGCGAGTGACAAGTCGAGTCACAAGTCGAGCGCGAACCTGAAGCCATGATTTGTGGTCCCCAGACGCCAACTGCATCATTCGCAACGTGATGCCGCCGTTGAAGGAGAGGTCAATCATCACCCCGACAGCAACCTTGAGAGACCTTAGGTGCTTCCGGGGGCTTATCGTCCCGCCTTACGCCCCGGTCATCGCGACCAGCCTCCTGGAATGCTGCTGGACACCAGGCTGGGGGACGCGGCTGCTCGCACCGACGTAGGAGTCACAGCCGTGTGTTGAGGATATCCCCGGTAACAAAGGGAGAGCATCAACATAGCGCAGCATCGAGACACGCCAGAAGAAGAAGGAGAAGACCGGTTGAGGCAGGAAAAAAAAGAGTAGGGCGCAAGAACCTACCCTGGGTACACCTTGCATACTGCCGAAGGGGCATGAGAGATCAGTAACCAAGCCGCACACGAAGACGACCGGGAGGCTCTGGCAGGAATAGAGGGGTTCCACCCACGAATGCAAAAGTATGAAGTTGAGACGAATTTCAACAGCCATGTAGTAATCGTAAGCTTTTTCCAGTTCAAAAAGGACTGCAACAACGCGATGTCTTTCGAGCAAACGCCATACTAATATATACCCCAATATACCGATGTACATCTGTTGTGCGGCGGCACTTGCGAGAACCAATTGAGAAGGGGAGAGGTGGTAATTGTGTTCTAAGAACCACATAAACGAACCGTTCACCATACTTTCCAAGAGCTGCAGACCAACTCGTGAGGCACGGGCGGAGAGATCCTAGGCAAGGCGGAAGTCATTGGGGGATGACTCGAGAGAGCCTGGTTTCCGAACATGGAGGACAACAGCATCAAGCCAATCCTCAGGAACTGACGACTCCCAGACCCAATTGTACAGACTCATTAAATACGAGACTGCTAGGGAGATGGCGAAGCATGTCAAATGAGCCATCGGAGCCGACTGCCATTCAACCGCAAGGCTCCAGACAGAAGATCAAGAGAGAAGGGATCGTTATAGGGAAGTGAAGACCAGAATACGAAATTTAAATTGATCTGAGATTCAAAATAGAATGCGAAAGGAAGCTT
>WNGS01107334.1:5607-21482 GCA_020271785.1 Procambarus virginalis | reverse complement strand
AAGAAGATTATAAATAACAAACTAATACTACTGTCAAAATCATGATGGTCTGCTTCAGCCTTGACACTGCTCTTGAGTTCAATAGGTTTCTTCTCTCCATTGGGTCATCCCTTGTAAATGATATTCCATCTTCCAGTACTAATATTCAGGACTATCTTACAGGTAACTATCCACCGTCTCTGTACCTAATGCCTACAATCCACTGATGTTAATGACATAATCCTTTCCCTTAAAACCAGTCTAGTGCCCTTGAGGAGATACCAACTCTTATTTACAAAAAAGCCTCCAGATTTTTAGCTCCTGCTATTGCATTGCTTTTCAACAAATCACTTGAGCTCCAAACCTTTCCAGATATTCTAGAAAAAGCCAGAGTAACCCCTGTCCACAAATGTGGTGATTCCACTGATGTATCAAATTCAGACCTATATCAATTCTGCCAAACTTGTCAAAAAATATTTGAAAACTAATCTATAAGCAGCTTACTCTATCTAGCCAAACTCAAATATATTAGCTCTTGTCAATATGGCTTCAGACCCCAAAAAAGCAACTAACGATGCACTTATTAGTATGATTAAACTTGATACATACAGCTCTTGATAAAATGAGTTCCCTGTGGGTTATTTGTAGACCTGCGTAAGGCTTTTGACACTGTTAAAACCTTCTTTTTAAATTACAACATTATGGAGTCAGAGGTCACTCCATGCAGTACATTAAGTCTTACCTTACTGACAGGCTCCAGTATGTTTCTGGAATAATTGAATTTCCCACCTACCCATCAACATTGGTGTTCCCCAGGGCAGGTACTTAGCCCTTCTCTTTCTCATCTACATTACTTTGAGAGCTGGACCCCCCGCATCAACAGCTTTCTACGCTCCTCACTCTACGTGTATTTTCAGCCCTTAACTACCGCCAGATGATGTAGACCACCACCCACAGGCAGCTAAGTAAGTGGAGTCCAAGCATGTCATAGCACAATCAAAGTAACCAACCCAAATCGACTCATTCAGACACAAACTAAATTCAAAACAAATCTCTCTGGGTGAGTACCAGTGCAGCTACCCACCTCTGCCACCACCGCGCTGCCTGCCGCAAGTTTCCACCAAACAATTACTCCAGTCATCCTATACCTATCATGTCCCAGGAACAAGACGTAAGGTAAATAAGATCAACAAAGCCCCGAACAAGGCATCCATCCGACAAATAGTGCCAGTCATCGTGTTTCTCCTCTGGAAGCTCTGGGGTCTGTGGCGATGGTGGCCTCCCCCCCACCCTACCATTGAGCCAGGGAGGGTTGTCCTCTCAACCCTCCCTGCTGGCACTCTCGCATCACTGTTACGAGATTCAAACGGCTTCTTGGTCCCTCACGGAGTTCCATAACTGGGCTGATAACCAGTGGTTCAAAAAGTGTGCTCAGTCCTGAGGCTCAAAAAATACGATCATCTTGATTCTTCAATCCGAAAATCAAGCCAACTGTTCGAACCTCCAGCAACAACAACAAGAAATAACTCCTCCAGGATGATAATAGAAACTTAAGGGCTAGCCGAGATCAACTCCCGCATGACTTGAATGATCTCGTGAGGAAAACATTCGTCTGAAATCAGATGAAACCATAAAAAAACAAGAGGAAGCTCTCAGCAAAATGACTGCAAGTATCAATACTTTATCCGCCCAACGTTCCGTCACCAGGAGGAACAAGTTTTTTTTTTTTTTTTTTTTTTTAAGATATATACAAGAGTTGTTACATTCTTGTACAGCCACTAGTACGCGTAGCGTTTCGGGCAGGTCCCTGGAATACGATCCCCAGCCACGAAGAAACGTTTTTTCATCCAAGTACACATTTTACTGTTGCGTTAAACAGAGGCTACAGTTAAGGAATTGCGCCCAGTAAATCCTCCCCGGCCAGGATACGAACCCATGACATAGCGCTCGCGGAACGCCAGGCGAGTGTCTTACCACTACACCACGGAGACTGTGAAGATCAGCAAAAGCTGCTCGATTCTGTAGTTGTTTCGTCCCAAGCTATTCCAATTGAACGCGAAGGTGAAAAGTGTACTGAAATTGTTCAGAATCTCTTAAAACAAGAATTGCAGGTCAATCTAGACAAAACTGACATTATTGCTGTCTACAGAGTAGGCAAAACTAACCCATCTGGACACAACCAGCGCAAAATTTGACTGAAATTGGCCTCCCAGTCCACTAAATCTCATCTTGTCCAAACAGCTGCGTCCCAAAAAAAGGGAATTTACATAAACGAGTGCCTGACTAGAAAAAGACAGCACCTCCTCTACCGCCTGCGTCAATCCGTCATCAAAACCCAGACGCGATTCATCAGTGCTTCGTTAGAGATGGCTTGATTAAAGTTAGGAAAACATCAACAGGTAAAATGTTTACAATTACTAATGAGGATAACCTCAACACCTTCCTCAACCAATGTGGTCTGTCTAACTTTATTAGCGCTCCCAATGAGTCAACATAATTAATCCCCTTGTCACGTAGTGCGGGCTAGGTATCCTAATTTCTTTTTGTTTCACTTTTTTAATTAATTTTTAATTTACCTTTTACTAGTCATTTTCTGGGCACAATTAACCGAGTGCTTAAATATATCTTCATGCCTCTTAAGTATACGGTCATAACTTACTACTTTTAGTAAATAATCCTTAGCTTAAATTAACCTAGAGACTGTTCAACACGCTTCCACTACACATAAGGGACATAACTGGCAAACCCCTCACAGTGTTCAAGAGAGAACTGGATAAGCACCTCCAAAGGATACCTGATCAACCAGGCTGTGACTCATACGTCAGGCTGCGAGCAGCCACGTCCAACAGCCTGGTTGATCAGTCCAGCAACCAGGAGGCCTGGTCGATGACCGGGCCGCGGGGACGATAAGCCCCGGAAGCACCTCAAGGTATCCTCAAGGTAAGGTAACCTATGTTTATTACTCAACTTTTTCTCTGAATTCATTTATTACTAAGGTTGCCTAGCCTCGCCATCCTCTCTTACTCCATTGTACCACTGGCTTTGCCTGTGTCTCATTTATGGAAATTATTTACTTACAGCTAGTGTACCTGAGAGTACCTGTAAGCTACCTCATTTTTTGTTCTTTTTTTGTTCATTTTGTTTGTGTGTCGTATAGACTTGTTTTATATATATTTTCCCCTTTTATGTCTTAATTCTTTTTTGTAATTTGCCATTCCTGCCTTGTATTCCTGCAACCATCCTTATTATGCAGGCAAGTTTAGACCCTGAACTAAACCTCTTATCCACTATCTATGACAATCATCACTTTAATGATCTGAACTGCAGATATTTTACAGCAAATGATGTAAACAATGTATTATCACATAATCACAATATCTCTGTAATAAACTTAAATGTTAGATCCCTAGGTAAACACTTCGATGATGTTAGTGCCTTAATTGAAACTATTGACAACAAATTCACTTTTATTATACTTACTGAAACATGGTTGAAAGAGGATACTACTCAACTCTTTAACATGCCTAACTACTTGGCAATTCACAACTGTCGTCAAACTCAGAGAGGTGGTGGTACGTACTGCTCTTTACTACCATCATGAACTAACATGCTTAAAAGTAATTAGAACTAGAGACTGCTGTGGGGAGTATATCTTCGCCAGTTTCAGAGTAAAGGGTACCGAGTCTATCCTGTCTGTGGGAGCAGTCTATAGGATTCCTAACACTGATGTGCCCGAATTCAATTCAAACCTTAGAAATCTAATACTCGATAACAGACTTAACAAAAACCATCTAATTTACGCAGGGGACTTTAATATTGACCTCTGCGAGCCTGAGCACCCTACTACTGTTAGCTTCCTCAAGTGTATGAATTCCTGCTTCCTCATACCCTTAATCACTAGACCTACTAGAATCACTGATAGTACTGCCACGACTCTAGATCACATCTGGACCAACATAACCTCTCCGCTTACTTCAGGTATAATCACCGACAGTACTACAGACCATTACCCCACATTTCTCTTAACTAACATTAACAAACCACCTCTAGAGTCAAGGGAGATAAGTTTTAGGCTGCACAATGAATCTGCTATAGGCAATTTTATAACTGCTGCTGATGATGTCAACTGAGAGTCAGAGTTAGGTAACATNATATATATTAATGGTTTGGGGTGAGGTGAGAACAAACACAGAACACGAAACAATGGGTATAAGGGAAGACTAGATCTGTAACTGCAAAGGCCTATTGGCCCGTATTTCTTGATGTTTCTATATTGGAGCGGAGTCTTGAAGGGGTAGAATATAGTAGTGCGTTAATTGGCTGTTGATTGCTGGTGTTGACTTCTTGATGTGTAGTGCCTCGCAGATGTCAAGCCGCCTGTTGTCGCTGTATCTATCAATGTTTCTGTGTTGTTTGTTAAGATTTCTCTGGTGATGGTTTGGTGGTTGTGGTAAGAGATTATATTTCCTTGATAGAGCCCTGTTGCTTATGCATCGTTAATCGCCTGGAAAGAGATGTTGTTGTCTTGCCTATATATTGAGTTCTTTGGGGCTTACAGTCCCCAAGTGGGCATTTGAAGGCATAGACGACATTGGTCTCTTTCAAAGCGTTCTGCTTTGTGTCTGGAGAGTTTCTCATGAGTAGGTTGGCAGTTTTCTTGGTTTTATAGTAAATCGTCAATTGTATCTTCTGATTTTTGTCTGTAGGGATAACGTTTCTATAACAATATCTTTCAGGACCCTTTCCTCCGTTTATGAGCTGTGGAGAAGAAGTTCCTGTAAAATAGTCTAATAGGGGGTATAGGTGTTGTGTTAGTTGTATCTTCAGAGGTTGCATGGCGTTTCACTTTCCTTCTTATGATGTTTTATTGAAGACATCATAAGAAGGAAAGTGAAACGCCATGCAACCTCTGAAGATACAACTAACACAACACCTATACCCCCTATTAGACTATTTTACAGGAACTTCTTCTCCACAGCTCATAAAACGGAGGAAAGGGTCCTGAAAGATATTGTTAATAGAAACGTTATCCCTACAGACAAAAATCAGAAGATACAATTGACGATTTACTATAAAACCAAGAAAACTGCCAACCTACTCATGAGAAACTCTCCAGACACAAAGCAGAACGCTTTGAAAGAGACCAATGTCGTCTATGCCTTCAAATGCCCACTTGGGGACTGTAAGCCCCAAAGAACTCAATATATAGGCAAGACAACAACATCTCTTTCCAGGCGATTAACGATGCATAAGCAACAGGGCTCTATCAAGGAACATATAATCTCTTCCCACAACCAAACCATCACGAGAGAAATCTTAACAAACAACACAGAAATCATTGATAGATACAGCGACAACAGGCGGCTTGACATCTGCGAGGCACTACACATCAAGAAGTCAACACCAGCAATCAACAGCCAATTAACGCACTACTATATTCTACCCACTTCAAGACTCCGCTCCAATATAGAAACATCAAGAAATACGGGCCAATAGGCCTTCTGCAGTTACAGATCTATTCTTCCCTTATACCCATTGTTTCGTGTTCTGTGTTTGTTCTCACCTCACCCCAAACCATTGTAACATGTCACCTCACCCAAATGCAGGTATTTAAACTCTGTTCAGTTATAGTTGTTCTGTGTGTGTGTAACTAAAGTCTTTGAATATATATATATATATATATATATATATATATATATATATATATATATATATATATATATATAATATATTTCATTATTTACTATACTAATTTATAGTATTACTATTCATTTTTATTATTCCCTTATTGTTCAGTATTAATTTATTATGAGCATAATTTATTTTGGGTCTGGGAGTTATTATTTACTATTTTCGACCACTTTCACATGGCACTTTTGATGTTATATCTGTTATTTTATTATATTAATTACATTAATTCATTTACATATACGGATCCCTAGCCTTACTGGTGTCCATTTCACTTTGCCTCAGATCTACAAGATCTTGTTGAAGTTCTTGGGGTACTGCTGCCCACAGCATGCTCATTGACACTCCAAGACGGAACTCATCGACGCCTCTTAATGCAGTTTCTTAGGCTAACTATTCAGCTCTAGCATGCATTCAGAGGTCAACATGCGATGGAGATCACTGTAATGGACTCAGTTACCATCCTTATAATTTGTTGTATTCGTTTCGCTCCGGACACAAGCATGTTACAGTTATGCCTTAAAGAACTGTTTTCTTATATTTGATTTATTGTTTTATTTATATATTGATTAGATATTATATATATATATATATATATATATATATATATATATATATATATATATATATATATATATATATATATATATATATATATATATATATATATATATATTGATCACATATATATTGATTATTTTTGGTGTGATCTATTGTTTTATATTATTCCTCTCAAAAGATTTTAATTTTATTTAAAAAAAAAACTGTCATCTTTATTATTGTCTTTTTTTCTTTTTACTCCCATGTTCCATAGTACACTGACTTTACCTGTGTCCTCTAGTATAAACTTCATTATCCAGTGTTCCTGAGTGTATCTCTATTTAAACTACCTCATTTTGTTTTAGTGTAACTAGTATTCAACTATAGTGTACTTATAATAGTATAGTAAGGAAGCTTTTCATTTTATAGATTTGATAATTGCTTTTTTACTTATTTGGTCATCTATTATTATTAATTATTCTAGTTCATTTTTTGCATTCCTAAGTTCCCATTAAGTTTTTATTACTTAAATTACCATTAAGTTTATATTACTTTAGAATTTTTATTCTACTTTCTCTCTGTAACCCAGATTGCCTAGCCCAACCACCATTGCTCCATTGTGCTCTTTGCTTTGCCTGTGCTATTTTGATAATTTGTGCAAATAATTACCTACAGTGTACCTGAAAGTACTCTTAAGCAACCTACCTCATTTCTGGGGGGAGCCCCATCGGCTCCCTAGAGCTATCCCAGGCTGATATGCTAATGTCAGACTTTGGCATCAGTCATGTGTATGGAGTTCTTAGGCCTACCGGGGACCACAGCCAGAACCGGGCCCCCTCAGAGAGGCAAGGGGAGCAATGGCCTATAGAAGCCCCCGTGTGATTGGAAGCATTCTATGTCTGCCATCGACCGGGACAGGCACCCAGAAAGGTAAGCGCCTCAAAACAAACCCCTATTCTGGTTAAAATTGCTACCAAAAGCCGAACTAGTGGATAGAACTCCCCAACAGAAAAACAAGCAAACTAGTGTGACGTCATACGCCGCTGTCTGCACAGCTCCCCCCTCCCTGGGAGGGGGAAGGGGGAACCCCAGACCCTCCACGCCGGCTACCCACACCTCAGTTCTTGAGGCTGATGCTATTGGCGAAGGTCGTGTGCTCTGGCTCTGGTGTCGCTACAACACTGTGCTTTGCGTGTGGTGTTTGTTTTTGTGGGTGCGAGTGTGGGGAAAACCTGACTCCAATAACTAATAACTTGTTTTGGGCTCTGAGACCCAGTAACTAATAATTAAATAAATGTAAATATATATACTTCGATAGCTATGAAGGACCACCACTTTTTGAGAAAAAGTGGAAAACAAAGAGACAATGGAAAAAACTGATCTTAGGAACTAGTGTCCTATGGATCTTGGTAAAACTGTAATGATTATATGAATGGAGTCAAATTCACTACACAAAATTGGGGGGTTACATGCTAAAAGATTAATACATCCCTAGCATTATTCTGGTGCTGGTTCTTCACCAGAGTAAATCAAATGTGTGAGTAAAAATATAGAATGTAATATTGATGGAGGTAAATGCACCTCAATATACTACTGAAATGTTGAGCAACATCAATAAATCAAAGGGTTAGTATCATTGATCTCTTTAGGAGATCACTACTGTAACTATGGAGTTATCGCTACTGATAGAAAATTGGACAGCTTAGCTGTGATCTAGGAAGAAGTGATCGGTTGCTACACTCCACCGACGACGTGTTGCATAGGGCAAATTGTTGCACAGAACGGTGGGGAAGCCTAGCACCTCGGTTGAAGTCGCCTTGGTACTGAAAGGCAATTACATTGTAGAAATCTTCTACACAATAGGTAATTACATTTAAATCCTAAATCATGAGGATGACGGTAGTAAATTATCAGCTAATGTCTGAACAATTTGTATCATAGAAATAAACTGATAATCATATAATTAGATGGCAAATTTAATAAAGACACGTACTATATTTTGTTGGTTTGCATTCGGCCTAACGACTGCCTACCTAAATGTTAAAAGTGGCCACATAATAACAAAAAGGGTAAACTTAGCAGCCGAGCCTCGTGTCGTTGGTGTGAAGACTTGAGCAACTCTTCGTCCTCCTGCTGCTGCTTGAAAGACGTTGACTCTAGAGTTGCTTGTATACTAGTCTATGACACGGCTATGTTGTGCCAGATAACGCGGCACCGCTCAACTGATCGTGGGAGCGAAATAAATAGGTCGAAACACCTCTGCTACACGCTGTTAATGGCGTCCGTGCTCTCGTTCACGTGTCAAGTGACGCTCTCCCTTCTTCTTCCTGCTCCTTATTGCGCATGCGCGGCTTTCGAGCGTAAATGAATATGTATTTATTACAATTGACTAAGGAAGGAAGAGGTAATAGCAAGTATTAATATCACATTAAATTCTTCTACGATAAAATAGAAGTTGTAGTAACATAAATTGGCTTGATAAAAGTTGTGCAGCCAATCGAGGAAATTAAAGTAAATCATTTGCATCAAGTAATTTCCTCTAGAATGCATAAAATGTTAGTTAAATAAGGGAGCTCCAGTAAGTAATAGTATACTACAAATCAAAGTTAACTATTTTTTAGTAAATGAAATGATAAACTGGACTCTTGTTACAAATCCAACTAAATGTGGAGAAAATTCACGTTGCTGCCTGTTGTTCCTCACGTACTAGGAAGAATTTGGCAATGAATAAATCATGATAATGATTAAATCTATAAGTTAGTAAATTTAGTAACTACTTTGGTTGTATAAATACAATGATGTATAAAAACTGTTGGTTATTTCCAACAGCGAGAGCCAGGAGTTATCTTCAGTACTCGGGCTGCATGCGCCTAGGGCTTCCTTCCCTAGGTGCCCTGTAAGTACTGCCCTTGGGGCTTGGGGCCACCTTCCACAGGCTCCTTGGGGTCTGCCTCTGCTGGTCCGTTTTACCTTTTCGGTTTTTCGGCTGCCTGTTGGGCACTTGGGTGTTCTGTTCTCCCTTGTTACTGGCAGGTAAGAGGCAGTTTGTACTGGTAGCGGCGCGGGGTGCTGCACAGCTTGTATTCCCGACATAGCGGCCGGCTCTGTTCCTTGGGGTTCGCTGTCCTCTTGCGGGGTTTTGTTTTTATTTTTGTTTTTGCCTGGTGGGGGGGTTATGTCCTATTATTTCATTAGTTTTTGCCCTTTCACGGTTCTCCTTGGTGGCGCCCCCTGCTAGGTCCCCGTGAGTGTACACGTCCCTGGGGTACAGCTATAGAAGTTCGCTTGGTAGTTTTGGGCGCCGGTTAGCAGTGCCCTGCCTGGGACTACCTGAGCACGAGTAAACCCTCTTAAAGTAAACGCTCAGGACCCTGGGAATCCCCTAGGGAGCTCGTGGGTCCGATGGATGTGACCCCGGAGTCCCTGCTCGCTGTGTGCGAGTTTGAGGGTTGCTCTGTCCCCTTGTCTCAGGGTGACCCTCATTGTTTTTGCCTCTGCCACGCTGCCTGCTGGGTCGGTGATACTTTCGACCCTGAGTCCTGTGAGTGTTGCTGCTTGCTTGTGACTCAATTTACCCAATCCTCTGATGATTCTCTTCGGGTACAGGCGGCGCGTGCATTGCAGTCTAGGTTTCGTCTATTGCAACGCACTCGG
Organism: Procambarus virginalis; assembly: GCA_020271785.1. Taxonomy (NCBI): domain Eukaryota; kingdom Metazoa; phylum Arthropoda; class Malacostraca; order Decapoda; family Cambaridae; genus Procambarus; species Procambarus virginalis. The sequence continues at coordinate 11,621 of WNGS01107334.1, read as the reverse complement.
TTGGTTGCTCACCCAGATGCCCCGGGGCTGCCCCGCTTTGCTTTTTGAGACCCGAACTTGGGGTGGGGGTCGCTTCGATCCTGGTTCAGTTCGCACCTCCTCGTCCTTCCCCTTCTGTTCATTCTGGTCCCCCCCCCCCTGCTTCTGGCCCCGAAGCGTCTGAGGGTTTCGGGGTCGGAGCAGGGGTTACTTGATCTCGAGACCCGGGCAGTTTCGGGGGGGGGGGGCCCTTCTGGGGGGGGGGAGGCGGCAGAGGCATTCGAGTCTTGTCTCCCAGCCGAAGCTTCTGGGTCTGAGCTAATGCCTCAGAAATGGATCTGTCCGAGTTCAGGTTTGGGACTTTATTCCCTTTCTGGCTCCGTTACGAGGTTTGGGAGTCTTCCTGGCTAGCGAACTGCCCCTTGTTTGTTTTGGATTCCTGGCATTCCTTCTGTCGTTCCCGCACGTTGGAGTGGCAGGAAGCTTCCATGGTGCTTCAGGTTTTCCTGGGGGGCGAGTTTGAGTACCTGAATGAGTGCTTGTTTACCCCTGCCCTTCCCCGCGATGTGGGCGTTATTCAGCTCCATGTGCAGGTTCCCACCCTTTCGCCGGCGCTCATTGCGGAGGACTTGTGCGCCCGGGGCCTTTTGACTTCTGCCTTGCGGTTCTTTTCCCTCCTGGAGCTGTCCTCGGATTGGCTCGTGGAGGATGTGAGGACGCTTGGGTCTGTCCCAGGGTCCGGCACCTTGTCTTCGGCTGCGCGTTCGTCGGCTGCCTTCTTGGAGCTGTTCACACGAATTTTGCGGGCTGCGGTTTCCCTGTTTTATGCTTCCCGTCTCGCGTGTCGGCAGACGGTGCTGGGTTCCTCCGTGGAATCTGCTTGGACTCTAGCTCTTAGGCATTCTTTGCCCTTTTGTCCTCTTCTGTTTGAGGAGTCGGCCGTGGCTCAGTTTATTCAGGCTGCGTCAGCGGCTTGTCGTCCGATGTCGGAATTGTTGGTTTTCCGGGGGTCCTAGGGTGGGTCTTCCCGGAAGGGTCGTGCCAGGGCTCGGGGTTCCTCTCGTCGTGGTAGGCCTCTGGTGTCAGGTTCGGGTTCGGCTCCTACTACGGATCCTCCCTCGTCTGGTCGGCGCGGTGTTCACTCTATGCGGGGTTCTGGGTCTCGTAAGGGTCGCTGGCCCTTTCACGGTTTGCCCCATTGATGGGGCGATGGGGGGCGGGGCAGCTTGCGCTGTTCGCCCTAGCCTGGTCCTATGAATTGTGGGCCTTTCAGGTCGTGTCTGGCGGCCTGCGGTGGAGTTGGGTGGCCCCTCCCCCCTTGGGGGGTCGGGGCTGGCAGGCCAGGTTTCTTCCCCTGCTTTCTGTCGAGTCGTCTTGGAGTGGGTACGCTTGGGCGTCGTCGAAATGACGTTGTCCCTCAGATGGGTTTCCCGTCTGTTTCCAGTTCCGAAACGGGACTGCGCGGACATGCGGTTCATTCTAGACTTGTCCCGTCTGAACCCCTGGGTTCATTGCCCCTCTTTTCGGATGACTACACTGTCTCAGGTTCGGCTCCTTTTGGAGCCGGGCGCTTGGATGGTGTCCCTGGACCTCTGGGACGCTTATTGGCATGTCCCGATTCATCCACGGTTGAGGGACTGGCTTGGTTTTGTTGTGGGGCGTCTGAGTTACCGCTTTCGTTGTGTCCCGTTCGGGTTGAACCTGGCACTTCACGTGTTCACGCGCCTTACACAGGTTGTGGTGGCTCGTTTGTGTCTCCTATGTGTTCGGGTGTTGGCCTGCCTCGACGACTGGCTGGTTTGGGCTCCCAGCCGGTCAGCTTGCTTGCTAGCCAGGGATTTGGTTCTTTCCCAGCTCGCCGGGTTCGGGTTCTTGGTGAACTGGAGGAAGTCCCGTCTTGTTCCCTCTCGGGTTCGGACTTGGCTGGGTCTCGTTTGGGACTCTCGAACCGCCTCCTTGTCTCTCCCTCCGGAGTCTCTCCTGCGGCTGCGGTCCCGCCTTCGTCTGTTTCTGGTGGGCCCTCGGGTCACCCAGCAGTTGCTCGAGGGGCTGTGCGGGTGCCTGAACTTCGCGATAGTGGTCTACCCGCCGGTCGGGTTTGGCTTCGTCGGCTGTTCTGGTTCCTTCGGGGTTCCCCCTTCCGCCTCTCTTGCGATCGCAGAGTTCGACCCCCGGGGGCCTTGCGTCGGTTGCTGCGTCACTGGCTTCCTCTTCGGGTTTTTCGAGGTTTCAGTGCCTTGGCACCTACCCGAGCCCTCGCTCGATGTGTACACGGATGCATCGTCTCTCGGCTGGGGTTTTGTGACCAGTGCTCACCAGGCCGGCCAGGGGCGTTGGGGTCCGTCCTTCCGTCGAGCTCACAGCACGGTGTGGGAGTTCGCGGCAGTGTGGTTCGCTCTTGGGAGGATTTAGGTGGCCCGCGGATCGACGATTCGGCTCCATTCGGACTGCTCTCCGGTGGTTCATTGCCTGAACCACTGGGGTTTGATACGGTCCTTGTCTCTTTGGGGATAGTCGCTTCGGGTGACTCGTCTGCTGAGTTCTCGGGGTTTGGGTCTCCTGGCGGTTCACATACAGGGAGTGTCCAACGTCTTGGCCGACGCCCTGTCTCGCTTCGTTCCCCTCTCCACAGAGTGGACGGTCGACGACGTGTCCTTCCATTGGCTTTGCCAGACGTTCGGGCGTCCCGAGGTGGACCCCTTTGCATCGGCGTGGTCGCGGCGTCTTCCCGTGTATGCGGCGCCCTTCCCCGATCGCGAGGCCGTCGGGGTCAACGCCTTTCGGCTAGACTGGTTGAGGTGGGGGTTCCTGTACCTCTTTCCCCCAGTTCGGCTATTGCTCCAGGTCCTGACTCACCTAGAGACTTACCAGGGGAGAGTTGTCCTTCTGGCCCGTTGGTGGCCGGCCCAGCCTTGGTTTCAGGCGCTGGTTGCTCGGTGTCCGAACCCGAGGGTTTTCCCGCGGCTCCGCCTCTTTCAGCAGATCGGGCCAGTACGTCACGTGGCTGGTTCGATCTTCTCCCCGAGTCTTCGCGTATGGGTTTTTTGACTCGAGTTTATCATCATCTCTATGGTGATCAGGTGGCCTCCTTGTTGGTGTCCCACCTGCGGGCTTCTTCTCGGCGGCAGTATCACCTCGTATAGTGGGCGCTGGCGGAGCTGCTTCAGCTTGCCTTCGGTATCGATGTTACGTCTGCGCCGTTTCACAAGCTGTCTCGTGCATTGTTTCACCTCCGGCCTGCTCATGCGCCGCCTGAGCCGTCTTGGTCTTTGGACAGAGTGCTCGCTTTCCTTTCGTCTCCTCGTTTTGCTGTGGCCCCTTCGGTCCAGGATTGTTTTTCCAAGGCTCTTTTCTTGTTGGCTTTGGCCTCTGGGGGTCGGATCGGGGAGCTTCATGCTGTCCTCCGACGCAGGGGTTTCTGCTCTTTTGGTCGTGGTGGATGTTTTGTTCGCTTGCAGCCGTCTCCTTCTTTTCTGGCGAAGAATGAGATTGCTGCGTTCTGGAGGGGTCCGTGGGTGGTTGATGCTTGGTTGGTCAGGCCAGGGGTGCATCATGTTTTGTGTCCGGTTGCGGCGCTTCGCCGTTATTTGCGCGCCACGGCTTCTGTGTCCGGGGACGCGCTGTGGTTTGATCCGGTTTCCCTTCTTTCCTGTTCGCGGGTTTGGGTCTCCCAGGTCGTCTGCAGGGTTAAGTCCAGCCAGCCTGCGGTCTATCCCCGTGCCCATGACATTCATAAGTTCGCGGCTCATGCTGCCGTCTTTGGGAATATGTCTTGGTCTGATATTCGGGCGTGGGGATTTTGGCGGTCGAACAGGGTTCTGGCTGCTCATTACCTTGTGAATGTCCGTGGGCCCCGTTGGGCCTGTGTTGCTTTGGGTCGGCGGTTGCAGCCAGTTGTCTCGGCATCGAGTTGAGGAGTGAGCGACGACCGCCTCCCGGGTAAGTCCCTCTTTTTCCGTCTGTGGGTAGTTAGCTCCGGGGAGCCGACGGGGCTCCCCCCAGAAAACCAGCGTTGAATGTAATGAAACACCATTTTCCGGGTGAGTCCCGGAGGCTCCCCGGCTTCCCTCCCTCCCTCCGGTTGGCGTTTTTTTCCACGTTTTTGACATCCAGCCTCAAGAACTGAGGTGTGGGTAGCCAGCGTGGAGGGTCTGGGGCTCCCCCTTCCCCCTCCCGGAGAGGGGGGGAGCTGCGCAGACAGCGGCGCGGCGGCGTGTGACGTCACACTAGTTTGCTTGTTTTTCTGTTGGGGAGTTCTATCCACTAGTTCGGCTTTTGGTAGCAATTTTAACCAGAATAGGGGTTTGTTTTGAGGCACCTTTCTGGGTGCCTGTCCCGGTCGATGGCAGACATAGAATGCTTCCAACCTTCCACTCTCTAGAGTGGAGTACTGCTGCACAATGACAGCCCCTTTCAAAGCTGGAGAAATTGCTGACCTGGAGAGCGTGCAGAGATCCTTTACTGCTAGAACCCACTCAGTAAAACATCTAAACAATTGGGTCTGACTAAAGAGCCTCTGTACTCCCTTGAGCGCAGGCGGGAGAGATACATAATAATTTACGCATGGAAAATATTAGAGGGGCTGGTCCCAAACCTGCACACAGAAATAACATCACATGAGACCAGAAGACATGGCAGGATGTGCAGAATACCCCCGTTGAAAGGCAGAGGTGCAACTGGTACTCTGAGAGAGAACTCTATCAACATCAGAGGCCCGAGACTGTTCAACACGCTTCCGCTACACATAAGGGGCATAACTGGCAATCCCCTCACAGTGTTCGAGAGAACTGGATAAGCACCTCCAAAGGATACCTGATCAATCAGGCTGTGACTCATACATCAGGCTGCGAGCAGCCGCGTCCAACAGCCTGGTTGATCAGTCCAGCAACCAGGAGGCCTGGCCGACGACCGGGCCGCGGGGACGCTAAGCCCCGGAAGTACCTCAAGGTAACTTCAAGGTAATGTAACCATACGGGGGCTTCTATAGGCCATTGCTCCCCTTGCCTCTCTGAGGGGGCCCGGTTCTGGCCGTGGTCCCCGGTAGGCCTAAGAACTCCATACACATGACTGATGCCAAAGTCTGACATTAGCATATCAGCCTGGGATAGCTCCGGGGAGCCTCCGGGATTCACCAAGAAAATGGCGTTTCATTACATTCAACGCTGGTTTTTTGTGTATAGTATATATATATATATATATATATATATATATATATATATATATATATATATATATATATATATATATATATATATATATATATATATATATATATATATATATATATCTCATAGCTAGTTCTTTTATCATTGTCTTTTTGGCTTTTCTGTAAAACAGCCCTCTTGTGCAAACTGTTATAGATCCAGACCTTAACCTTTTATCTAGTATCTATGACAATCAGCACTTTAATGATCAAAATTGCAGATATTACACAGCACTTGATGTAAACAATGTTTTAGCGTGTAATCACAACGTTTCTGTAATTAACTTGAACGTAAGATCTCTTAGAAAGCACTTTGATGATGTTAATGCCTTGATTCAAACAGTTGACAACAAATTCTCTTTTATTGTGTTTACTGAAACGTGGTTAAAAGAGGACACTTTTCAACTCTACAACATACCAAACTACTCAGCCATTCACAACTGTTGTCCTATACAAAGATGTTGTGGTACTTCTCTTTACTACCACCATGCACTGACTTGCTTAAAAGTAATTAAATCTAGAGACCCTTATGGAGAGTATATATTTGCCTCCTTCAGAGTCAAGGGTAACGATGCTGTCTTGACTGTGGGAGCAGTCTACAGGGTTCCTAACACTGATGTGACTGAATTTAACTCAAACCTTAGAAATCTTATACTAGAGAACCGACTGAACAAAAACCACTTAGTTATTTCTGGTGAGTTTAACGTTGACCACAGCGAGCCTGATAACTCTCCTGCTGCTAGTTTCATCAACTGTATGAATTCCTGCTTCCTCATACCCGTAATCACTAGACCTACTAGAATCACTGACAGTACTGCCACGGCTCTTGATC